>ML400129.1:11374-79063 GCA_005239525.1 Nicotiana knightiana | reverse complement strand
AAAAATACACGTTATATGTGCATAATGGAGTCTATTTCATGTGTAGGTGAATTGGAGATGGAAGCCGAGCTAAATGGATGCATAAACGTCAAAAATACGCTCAAGAGTCGAAAAGGAGTGACCCGGGCTATAGCCGGGCGTTTGGGGCTTAAAGCCAGGCCTGCCTAGGCTATAGCTGGGTGTTTGGGGCTTAAAGCCAGGCCTGCCCAGGCTATAACTAGGCGTTTGGGGCTTAATGCCTGGGGTCCCTGGTCCGGTCCAATCCGAGTTTTGAAGGTTTTAAGTGTTTTCTGGTTTGAATAGAAGTCGCCTACACGTTTAGGATTTGTCCAAAACTTATAAATAGACCCAAAAACACAACTTTGCAGGATTTTGACGTGGGGGATTTGGACGTGGAGGAACACACACCACGCTTGGAGGAGGCTTCTACCTAGTTTTTCTTCTCTGCTCTTCCTTTAATTTCATAGTTTATTAGTTCTAGAGTTTTTGGTTGCTACATGAACATTTTAGTTTGAAGCTTGAATTGTTCTTATTATTTTATCATATTGGTTTATTTATTCAATCTTGCGCTTAATTATTTGATTGCTTGATCACCAATTGAATACTATCTACGAATCTAAGATTGAACTCGGGAGAGGGAATTCTAGATTGCATATAAGGTTGGGTAGAGAAAGATCATAACCCTTCAGGGGAGCGGATTTGAGGTTAGGATAGGAATATACCTAATTGCCTTGCTTGGTTATTATACGGGAATTATTAATGCGTTCTTGTTAATCCTAATTTCATAGGAATATAGGCGTTAGGTTAGCTTGAATAGGCGAGTTGTACTTCGGGAGAAGGCTACGAGCAATATTAACCTCGTCAATCAATAAACCAGATAAATTAATTAGAGGATTTAAGTGGACAACTCAACAGGATTGTTTGCTAACCCATTGCTCTAGAATATCGACTCTTATTGATTTCATGTCTAATTTGGCCAATTTATTTCTTTAATTTCATAGTTTACTGTTCTAGATTAATTTTAGTTAAATATTCATACTTCAGTATTCGCTTGAATAAATTAATTGTTTGGGTTTAATTTAGTTGATAGTTAATCACAAGTCCCTGTGGGTACGATAACTGGACTTACAATCCTATATTACTTGTCGACCACGTATACTTGCGTGTGCGTTTGGAGCCAACAATTATATGCATACTTATCATTGTTTCGGGCTGATGGATGCATCTGTAATTCATGTGAGTGATACTGAAGAGCAATGACTGAATGAGGCCGAGAGCCTGTTATTGAGACAGTTATGAGATCGGACTGCACGCCACATCGATATTAAATCATGCCTTCGTTGGCTTGATATGGCGCTTGGGCTACTAGGGCCCCTTCGGAGTTTTTACACCCTCAGTGAGCGCATTGATGATCAGGGATGGATTTTTCCTGGGCATGGATCTTGTCCGAAGCTGATGTTATGTGAGGGATGGATCTTCCCTTGGAATGGATCTTGTCCGAAGCTGATGTTATGTGAGGGATGGATCTTCCCTGGACATGGATATTGTCCGAGTGTTGTATTCCGGAGATGGATCTTCTCCGTGGGGCTTGGACTGGCCTTTTTCCTCAGTACGGAGTGACTACGGTCACCGGTGTTTATGCATATTCCGGGATGGAACTTCCCTGGGCCTGAGAGCCATATATAGTACCGAGTGGACTTCTGTGGGAGAGTTGTGAGAACTCTGTGCATTTTCACACTGTGACATGTTTGCATGTAGAACATATGGAGGTATATCTAGCATATTCTGTTGTTATTTTCTGATAAACTGTGAACATGCCTAAATTTTGTACGTTAGTGATTTAATTATTGAGGTTTAGTCCGTCACTACCTCTCAACCCATCGTTTGGGTTCGTTACTTCTGAGTTGGTGTACTCACATTACCCCCTGCACCTTGTGTGCACATCCAGGTACACCGGGACCCGGTAGTGGATATTGAGCAACTGTCAGAGTATCATTGGAGTTGTCGAGGTAGCAGCTGGAGATCGCGACCCCGTCTTCTCTTTCTTATTCCACCTGTCACTCTTATTTTGAGACTATGTTGTCTATTTCTTCATTTGTTTATTTTATAATATAGCAGCTCATGACTGAGTGACACTGGATCCAGTGTTGGAGATTTTAAATTTTGTTTTTCAAATATTGTTGTTTTTAAACTTCAGACTCTTAATATTATCAATAAATTCGTTTAAAATTGTATATTTACTGGAAATTGAATTTAGCTTAGAAACAAAGGGGCGGCTTGCCTGGTTCCACGACAGGCGCCATCACGACCCCGAAATCGGGTCGTGACAATTACCTTGGAATTAATGTAATCGTTTCGATTGTTTATCACTTGCAAAACAGCGTTGATTGACTCATTTAGTTGCACTCGAAGGCTACCTAGTTTTCCAAGACATCTTTCCTGAAAGATGCAATATCTAAATCAACTTGTATATTGAAAATACAGAGAGTTAGCTTCAAAATCTGGCTTAACATACATTGACGAACAAATGCAATATTATGTATACATGTTACCTTCTCAAGACCTCTTTTTAATTTTCTAATTTGTTTTAGAATAGACTTTTTGTCCTCTTTTCCAATTGACTCTCTGGGTTCCAATGGAGGAGAAACAACTTTCGGATCCTCAGAAATGTGTTCAACTTCTTCAAGTATGTACTCAACTTTATCAGGCAAAGACATCATAGAAATCTCTTCACGTGCTTCAGTTATGTTGGTGAACTGAATGAAAAAAAATAAATTAGCTTGACTAAGGCAGAATATGTATACAAATTGTAGATAATTTGTATTAAATTGTATATTCATAAATAAAAACCATTTACCTTGATCCATTCATGTTTGATCATTATATCTTCAATTGCAGCTAGCCATATCTTGTCCTTACTAGCAGACCAGTTAGGTATGCGAGGGATTAAATTAGCAACCCTTATAGCTATATCAGTGTTGACGATAGAGCAACACTCATACAACCATACTTGCATAGCTATTGAGAATCCTCGAATGAGATAAGAATGAATAAAAGTATTGAGCATATGTCTAACTAATTCAATCAACTGTTTGTAAGACTCAATACCCCATGTGTATGTCGCATACTGTCAGGAGTCCACCAAATAAAATCTAAAATTGTCTACCAACCCCACATTGTTTTTGTCTGAAGGACATATGAAGAATTCTATGAGATATAGAATACATAACTTGATTGCATCTTCATCATTTACCCAACTTTTGTTGGTTACAATCTGTTTTAGGTATGACTTCTCAACTTTTTCCTTGTTTAGAAATAACTCCTCATTATCTTACTGTCATAATACGGAGTGTAACCAAAGTCTGTCACCTCGGTAAAACACCTAAGACCAGTTATTAAGGCAAACTCTCTCAAGCCAAAATTCAACCTCTGACCCTTTAACTCAGTTGAAATATAGGAAGCACCAGATGCATTCACTTCATACTTCATTAGAAGATGAATAGCTTGGTTTTGCATACATATTCTGGAAATTGAAAGCAAATAACCAAAACATGTCTTCTTGAAAAGCTTTAAATCATTTGGAGACAATAACTCTTTAATTTGGCAAGGAACACTAGGGTCGGATAATATCTGAAACCTAAGGACCCCATAATCAACATTATGAGGTGCAAAAAAATATCAATTCTGCACAAAAAATAAACAATCTCTTATTAATACAATGCTCAAATCTAGAAAACAAAATATCTACATTTGTAATACAATATATCTACAGCTACATATTACAGTTAAAAACAAAAACAAAATAACTATAATTTTTTTACAATATCTCTACAAGTTTAAACAGATTCAGAAAACTACAAATAATCTACACAATGTAGACAAATAATCTACAAACCACAAAAACACAGATTATGGAGCCTTTTAAGAATTAAAACAAACAAAAAAACTATTGTTGAAATTACTAAATTCTTACCTTCACCAATGAATGTTGTTGAACATTTTTAGGAGATTTCATAACTTTCTTATTTTTTGGAGCTTTTACAGTATGAGACACATTAACTTTCTTTGCAGGTTTAATGACAGGTTCGTCTTCTACAAAATCATCATCAAAATCTATGTCTTTGCCTTTTCTTTTCGTTGATTTGATTTGCCTCGAAGATTCACCAGCATCAAAATCATGTTTTTGTTTAGTTCTAGCTTTTTCCCTAGCTTGACGAGGGGAAAGCCTATCCTTCTTCTCTTCGTTTGCATGAGCTGATTTTTCATGCTTTTTGGGTGAATGTGGTGATAAAACACCCAAATCGAAAGAAGGAACATCTGCTTCTTTAACTTTTTTAGGGTTGTTCTTTGAAGCTCTGTTCTTCTTTATTGAAAATCTTTGAAGCTGATTGTTAATGGGTGTATGAACTTTGAAGAATAGTACAAATTTTGACTGATTTTAGAAGAAAGAACTTGCAAATAGGCATTAATGGAGGGGTTACAGATTTTCGCTGATTTTAGAAGAGGAAATAGTGATTGAAGAGGAAATCATAGGGTGTAGTTTGATACGTGAGTAGGGGGGTGGGATTTGGAGAGAGAAACGTGGGGAGGGGGGATGAGAATATACGGTAGAGTTAAATTAGGAGACTAATTAATACCATTAAATCCCCTAAACTATACATAAATGGTAATTAGGCATATAAAATATAATTATATTAAAAGTTAAGCATAAAGAGTAATATAGTTTACTATATGGTATAAGAATTGTAAAAATTCCTTTCTCAAAGCCACGTTTTGGGCCTCAAGGTGAAGCCCATTAGCGTCTGCACTTGGTCTATTTGAGACCTCATATGCTTCTTAAGTAAACACAACCCATAATTGTATTAGCTTCCCCTAATTAGCATTAATTTGGAAAGAAACATTCAACCACATTGGTAAAACTTTATTGATTGTTCAAACGTGAATTCTTTTATGGTAACCAAGACTTTTGTTCCAACTTACTACTCCGTTTGGTTTTACTTTTATTCACGGAGTTTCAAGCACTTCGAATGTCCCTGCTACTACAACGTCCGTATGCAATCCCAAAGGTTTAAGCAAATTAATTAGTTAGTTCTTGAATATTGTAGTATACTTTAAGCGTGCTTAATAAATCAAATTATCATAATTATGTACACGTTCGCGTGACAAGATTACAATTTAAAAAAAATGAATATTCGTAGAAATGCTTTTAGGCGCACATTTAATCTACTATTGTAATTGCCTACACATTCACGTGACATGACTATGATTTTTCACAAATAAATTAAAGTACGCGTTCACGTGACTTTGACCAAACAATCCTAACAACTACTAAAGCGTGATAAATTGTGTACACGTATGCGTGACATGATTTCTAGCGCGCCGAATAAAACGGGTTTACACACATGTGATCCATTTCAAACATAAATCCGTAATTCAATAACTAAAAGAGGTAAGTACACATAGGTTCTAAAATACATAATTAAACAAATTAGTTAATCCGGGTATGATTAAAGCGACTGTGCTAAAATCATGAAACTCGGGAGTGCCTAACACCTTCTCCCGGGTTAGCAGAATTCCTTACCTAGTCTTCTGGTTTCGCAGACTTTAAATAAAGTCAAATTTCCTGGATCTGGGATTCAAAATAAACCTGTGACTTGGGACACCATAATAATTATCCCAAGTGGCAACTCTGAAATAAAAATAAATAATACCATTTCGATTAATTCCACTTTAATTGAAAAAACTCCCTATCCCACGGAAAAAAGGAGGCGTTACATTATATGTATTAAGTTAGCTAAATAGTATACTAATACTCCTTTATAAAAGGAGGCGTGACTTTTACTTTTTCTTTAATTATTACTCCCTTATAACTCATTTGTTAACTGAATTTTTTTTAGTTATTAATATTAAATACACCTAAAACACGTATCATGATACTAGTTGACAGAGAACAACACAGAAATTGCAAAAAACTAACTCTCTCAATTCAATAGTTTGAATTTAGGCTACAGTGTGGTCTCAGTTTACTTGTTTTCCTAAGAAGTTTAACCAAATTCCACATGTATAACATTGTGAGGAACAATCACTCACAATCGATATATCTTAGGATTGTTCTGTGGGCTGGGAGGGGTAGGTAAAAGTAAGCATCAATGTAAACTGTAACGATCCGTTCGGCCATTTTGCTTCCTAGAATCCCGTTTCCCTAAATAAGACTTCTCGTACATACTTTTACTGTTTTATGACTTGCGGGGATGGTTAGTTCGGGATTTGGAAGGGTTCAGGTTGAAATCGGAACACTTGATTCCTTAAGGTTGGCTTAAAAGGCCAAGTTTGACTTAGGTCAACATTTTGAGTAAATGACTTCGGAATCAGGATTTGGCGGTTTCAATAGGTTCGTATGATGATTTGGGACTTGGGCGTATGTTTAGATCGGGTTTTGGATGAAACAAGAGCGTTTCGACACCTAATAATGAAAGTTGGTTCTTGGAGGTTTTAAAAGTTCTTTAATTTAGTTTGGTGCGGGTTTTGGTGATATCGAGGTCCAAATAGAATTATGAGACCGGGAATGGTTATGCAATGTCATTTAAGACTTGCACGTAAAATTTGGTGTCATTCCGAGTTGATTTGATAGGAATCGGATGAGTGGAAGTCTTTTTGGAAGTTTTTGAATTTCATGAGTCAATTCATGCGTTTTGGCAACCGATTCGTAGTTTTTGAAGTATTTTTGTTTTTTTTATCGCTCGAGCGAGTTTGTATGAGGTCATTAGACTTGTGTGAGTAGTTGGTGTGGATCCTCGAGGGCTCGGGTGAGTTTCGGATGTGTGGGAGGGATGAAAAATACACCAGATTTCTGGTGTTTCTTGGCACCAGCTGTAGGTCTCGCAAATGCAAACCTCGTATTTGCGAGAAGGTCTTCACAATTGCGAAGAAGCCCAGCCTGGGGACCTTTTGCATTTGCGACATCTGAGCCGCATTTGTGAACTCAGCAGTGATCGCATTTGCGACCCCTCCGTTGCATTTGCGACCCTTTCCATTTAATTTTGTCACATTGGTAAATTTCTAAATTATTTCAACAAATGTAGAATTACTATCCAGTTAAGTAATTTACCCAAACAGGAAATCAGTAGTTTGTTCAGTGTTGGCTTGCATAACAACGGTGTTGGGCGCCATCACGACCTATTGTGAAAATGGGTCGTGATAACATGGTATCAGAGCACTAGGTTCACGTAGGTCTCACAAGTTATGAGCGGGTATAATAGAGTATTGCGGATCAGTGAGGAGACGTCCGTACTTATCTTCGAGAGGCTATATAATGTTAGGAAACTATTCTTTATTCACCTCTTATCGTGCATTTGATGGTATACTAAATTTCTTTCTCTCGTTTTCTCACAGATGATGAGGACGCGTACGAGGGATGTTCCAGACCCGGGGGGTGCTGCTCCCCCTGTTGCTAGAGGTCGAGGCAGAGGTCGGGGGAGGGCACCGACCCGAGGTAAGGGATGAGGGCGTCCCAGAGCTGCCCTAGTAGCACCACCAGCGGATCCAGTGGAGGATCCCATCATTGAGGAGCAGGGCAAGGTGCTTTCCGCAGAGCCAGCACCTGTAGATTTCATGTCAGCACCGGGCTTTCAGGAGGTCATGGGTCGTATGCTACGGTTCATGGACACCATGACTCAGGCTGGTTTATTTCCAGCAAACCCAGCCACATCTCAGGCAGGAGGGGAAGCATAGACTCCTACTGCTCAGGCTCTTGGGCACGCAGCTGCAACTATATCAGACTCTGGGTACACTACCCGTGGTCGGAGCCCAGCCAGTTGCTGCAGCTGCACTTGAGCTTAGACCAGCTGCGGACGTCGATCTGCAGAAGCTACTGGACAGATGGACTAGACTACACCCTCATATCTTTGGGGGAGAGCGACATGAGGATCCTCAAAAGGTGCAAGGTCAGACTGCACAACATGAGGATATTGGAGTCCCACGGGGTGGATTTCACTACTTTCCAGCTGGTGGGAAGGGCCCGTAGATGGTGGGAGTCTTACCTTCTTGGAAGGATAGCAGGTTCTCCTCCCATGACTTGGGACCAGTTTACACAACTTTTCTTGGATAGGTATATTCCACCCTCTCAGAGGGAAGAGTTACAAGGTCAATTCGAGTAGCTCGAGTAGGGTCAGACGTCAGTGACCGGTTATGAGGCGAGATTCTCTGATTTGTCTCGCCATGCACCTATGTTTCTTCCTACCGACACAGAGAGAGTGGGGAGATTTGGTGCGGGGTTGCACCCTACTGTTCAGGCTAGTATGGCTCGGGAGGTTGAGATGGGCATTGGTTATCAGCTAGTAGTGGAGATTTCTCAGAGGATTGAGGGCTACCGCCAGAGGGGTAGAGATCAGATGTAACAGGACAAGAGGAATTGATTCTCTGGAAAGTTTAGAGGTGCCTCGGCCAGGTGCCCCGGCCAGGGGTAGAGGGCAGTTTGGGAGGGTTCAGTCTAGCAGGCCCACATATCCAGCACCACCACCTCCTCGGGGTGCTCCAACGCGACCTTATTTCAGCGCCATGCCAGAGAGTTCATACCGCCCACCAGCCATTCAGAGTTCTTCTAGTGGGTATTCAGGCCATCAGGGTCAGAATTCGGGGTAGCAGTCTATGTATCGAGAGGTTTTTACGAGTGTGGAGATCCGGGTCACGTGAAGAGGATCTATCCCAGACTTCGGGGCAAGGCATTACAGCAAGGTCATTAGCCCATGATTGCAACACCAATCGTCCAACCACCTAAAGGTGAGGGACAGACGGGTAGAGGCCATCCTAGAGGTGGAGGCCAGGTAGGGGGAGGTCAGCCAACTATTGTTCAGCCAGGTAGAGGCCAGCCAGCCTGCGCTCCAGCTAGATTCTATGCTTTTCCGGCCAGACGACATGCAGTTGCCTCAGATGTCGTGATCACATGTATTATTTCTGTCTGCGGTAGGGATGTTTCGGTATTATTTGATTCCAAGGTCTACCTATTCATATGTATCATCTCTGTTTACTCATTTCCTGGATATTCCTCGTGAGTTCTTGGGTACTCCTATTTATGTGTCTACTCCTGTGGGCGATTCTGTGGTTGTGGATCGGATCTATCGGTCCTGTGTAGTCACATTCTGTGGTTACGAGACTAGAGCGTACCTTCTGTTACTTGATATGACCGACTTTGAGGTCATCCTGGGCATGGACTAATTATCCCCATATCAGGCCATCCTTGATTGCCATGCCAAGACTGTTACCTTAGCAATGCCAGATTTTCCAAGATTGGAGTGAAAGGGTTCGTCTGTTAGTACATCTAGTCAGGTTATCTCTTTTCTGAAGGCTCGACATATGGTCGAGAAGGGTTTTTTGGCTTATCTAGCCTACGTTCGGGATACTACCGCAGAGTCTCTGACAATTGATTCAGTGCCAGTAGTCCGGGAGTTCACCGATGTATTTCATTCTGACCTTCCAGGCATGCCGCCAGATCATGATATTGATTTATGTATTGACTTGGCTCTAGGCACTCCGCCTATATCTATCCCACCATATAGTATGGCTCCGAAAGAATTTAAGGAGTTGAAGGAACAACTTGAAGAGCTGCTAGCAAAGGGGTTCGTCAGGCGGAGTGTATCACCTTGGGGTGCACTAGTATTATTTGTGAAGAAGAAGGATGGGACTATGCGGATGTACATTGATTATCTCCAGTTGAACAAAGTCACCATTAAGAACAAGTACCTGCTGCCGCGTATTGATTATTTGTTTGACTAGTTGCAGGGTTCTAGGGTGTTTTTTAAGATCGACTCGATATCAGGATACCATCAGTTGAAGATTCGAGACTCAGATGTTCCGAAGACTGCCTCCCGTACTAGATAAGGCCATTACGAGTTTCTAGTGATGTCCTTTGGATTGACTAATGCCTCAGTGACATTTATGGATTTGATGAACAACGTATTCAGGCTTATATTGATTCGTTCGTCATTGTCTTCATTGATGACATCTTGATCTACTCACGTAGCCTGGGGGGGGGGGCACGAGAAACATTTAAGAGTAGTGCTCTAGACCTTGCAGGAACAGAAGTTGTATGCTAAGTTCTCCAAGTGTGAGTTTTGGTTAGATTCTGTGTAATTCTTGGGGCATGTGGTATCACGCGAGGGTATTAAGGTGGATCCCAAGAAGATTGAGGCAGTTCAGAGTTTGCCTCGTCCTACTTCGGCGATTAAGGTAAGGAGTTTCTTGGGGTTAACAGGCTATTATCGCCGGTTCGTGGAGGGTTTTTCATCCATTGCAACACCTATGACCAGATTGACCCAAAAGGGTGCCCAGTTTCGTTGGTCCGATGATTGTGAGGCGATCTTTCAGAATCTCAAGACAACTTTGACCACAACACAAGTCCTTGTTTTGCCTTCCGGTTCGGGGATGTACACTGTATATTTCAACGCTTCACACGTAGGCTTGGATTGTGTATGGATGTAGGAGGGGCGAGTTATTGCATATGTTTCACGTCAGCTGAAGCCCCATGAGAAGAATTATTTTGTGCATGATTTGGAGTTGGCCGTGATTGTCCATGCTCTTAAGATCTGGAGGCATTATCTATATGGGGTGTCCTATGAGGTTCACACTGATCACCGCAGTTTCCAACACTTGTTCAAGCAAAGGGATCTCAATTTGAGGCAGCACAGAGGGCTTGAGCTACTGAAGGACTATGATATCACTATTATTTATCATCCGGGAAAGGAGAATATAGTTGCGAATGCCTTGAGCAGGAAGGCGGAGAGTATGTGTAGCTTGGCATTCATTTCAGCAGAGGAGAGGCCACTAGCTTTGGATATTCAATCCTTGGCTAACAAACTTGTGAGGTTGGATATTTCAGAGCCCAACCGACTTCTTGCATGTGTTATTGCCCAGTATTCATTATTGGGACAGATCAAGGCTCGATAGTTTGATGATCCTCACTTGGAAGTTCTTAGAGAGACGGTACTACATGGTGGTGCCAAGGAGGTTTCTATTGGCGAGGATGGTGTCCTGCGGCTCCAGGGTCATCTATGTGTTCCTAATATTGACGGATTGAGGGAGAGGATTCTAGAGGAGGTGTAGAGTTCTCGGTACTACATTCATCCAGGTGCTATGAAGATGTATCATAACTTGAGACAGCATTATTGGTGGTGGTGGATCAGGTTAAGTATGAGCACCAGAGACCAGGAGGCCTACTCCAGGATATGACTATACCTGAGTGGAAGTGGGAGCGCATCACTATAGACTTCGTAGTTGGGTTGCCGTTAGAGTTTGCGGAAGTTCGATGCAATTTGGGTCATTGTTGACAGGTTGACCAAGTCAGCACACTTCATTCCAGTTGCGACTACTTATACTTCAGAGAGGTTGGCCCGGATTTATATTCGGTAGATAGTCCAGTTACACGGTGTGCCTGTTTCCATCATATCAGATAGATGCCCTGAGTTCACTTTGCATTTATGGAGATCCATTTAGAGTGAGTTGGGAACCCGTGTAGAGCTCTACACAATATTTCATCCTCAGACCGACGGGCAGTCGAAGCGGACAGCTCGGATCTTGGAAGACATGCTCAGAGAATGTGTGATTGACTTTGGGGGATGGTGGGATCAGTTCTTGCCTTTGGCTGAGTTTTCTTACAACAACAATTATCAGTCCAGAATCGAGATGGCTCCATTTGAGGCTTTATATGGTCAGCAGTGTCGTTCTCCTATCGGGTTGTGATGACCCAAAAGGGACATATTATAAAATAAGAATCCATTCCAGGCTCATTAGCCTTAAAAAAATTAATTTTAATTACCATGATTTGTGTGCGCAGTCCGAGCGTGAAACCAGAAAGCTTTTATGTGAAAATACGAGAAATAGTAATTTTTGGAATTTAAAACTTGGTTTTAGTTGACTTTGTTCAATATTTTTAGTAAACGGACCCGACTCTATGTTCAGACAATCTCGGGATGTCCGCAATAAAATATGAGATTTGGGCGTATGCCCAGAACTGAATTCCGAGGTCCCTAGCCTTAGAAATCAATTTTTGAAAGAAATTGTTTTGCTGGATTTGTAATGAAATAAAGAAACAAATTAATGTTTAAAACCATTGGTATCGGGCCCGTATTTTAGTTTCGGAGATCGATACAGGTCTATTATGATGTTTACATCCTATCTGTGAAATTTGTTAAGAATCGGAGTTGATTTGACGTGCTTCGGACGTCCGGTTGAGAAATAGTGAAAGATCAGTGTTCTAGAGAAAACAAATGATGAGTTTTGAGGTTAAATTCATAGTTTTAAATGTTATTTTCATGATTTGATCGCATGAGCAAGTCTGTATAATATTTTAAAACTTGCGTGCATTCTTGGTTTAGAGCCCCGAGGGCTCGGGTGAGTTACGGGTAAGCTTCAGATGTTTTTAAACTTGAAAAAGTCTGCTGGTGCACCATTGCTGGTGTGCCCGCACCTGCGAGCCTTGAACCGCATGTATGAGCTCGCAGGTGCAAGTGCCTGCCCGTAGGTGAGAATTTGGCCAACTGTTCCTTGTTCCGCAGACGCGGAATATTCAACGCAGGAGCGGGACTGCAGAAGCGGAAACCCGTCCGCAGATGCGGCTCCAAGGGCTCAGTCCCATTTCATAGAAGCGGCTTACTGTATGCACCTTCGGATGCATAGATGCGGCTCAAGCACCGCAGGTGCGAGGGTCGGGCAGTGGGTTCACTTAATTAGAACCCCAACCTTTTTTCTTCATATTTTTCGAACTAAGACGACCTAGTGGCGATTTTATTCACACAAATTCATTCCAAAGTGTTGGTAAACAATTCTAAACTTATCTCTTTCAATTACCCAATGATTTTCATCACTTTTCAATCCAAAATCAAGAATTTTCATAGTAAAAATTGAGGGTTTAGGTAGAATTAGGGAATTTTGTAAAAATGGGATTTTGACGTCGAATTGAGGTCAGATTTCGAAACTAATTGCATATTCGGGTTTGAGGGTGAATGGGTAAATGTAATTTGGTCCGAACCCCGAGTTTGGATCAAGCGGGCCCCGGGTCAGGTTTTAACTTTTTTTGAGAAAACTTTAGAAAATAATGATTTTTCAGTAAACTTATTTCCTTTAGCATAAATTAATGATATTAAACTGATTATGATTAGATTCGAGAGGTTTAGAGGAAAATTGAAAGGAAAAGCGATAATTGAGCAGTGAGTGGCCTGCAAATTTGAGGTAAGTGTTTGGTTTAACCTTGACTTGACGGAATAGGAATCCCCTACTTAAATGCTATATGAATTCACATGTGTGTGGTGTATCGGTGAGGTGACGAGTATCTATGCACCACCAAATTGTCTTTTAAACATGATCATTTCCCCGGTTTCCAATTATTTGCTTCCGGACTTAATTGTTTCATAATCATTGAGGTTTATATGTCTATTTGGATTCGTTGGTTCATTGTTAAGCATTGCTTCAAGTAATTTGAAAGTGTTGGCTGTTCTGTTGGTTTTGTTGTATTACATAAGGATTGAGCTGGCTGTCAGTGTTATGATATGTATATACATTCCGGTTGGCTTCGTATGAAATGATAATTGATATAGTTTATGAGTATTACAACTTCTGTTTATAATTGTTGATATACAAAACTGTTGTGAAAGTCTTGGCCTGAATTGTGAAAGTTTTTACAAATAAACTGATATGATATGTCTGGTGGGAGCGGGTTGCACGCCGCAACAAAGAGTGATAAGGGTGGACAGATGGGATCGGGTTGCACGCCGCAACATGCGAAATAAGGGTGATATATATATATATATAGGGAGGAGCAATAAGGGTGGATAGGTGGGAGCGGGTTGCGCGCCGCAACAAAAAGCGATAAGGGTGAATATTTATGTTTTATTGATTTTCGAAAATAAGGATTTGGAAAAATTCCGGTTTTATTTAAAAGGTTTTCATACTCTGATTTTTATTGTGATTTAAACTGAAAGTTGGAAAAATTTGAAGAGTTGATTATAGTTGATATTTGAAGAGAGTTATCCGAGTTTCTTTTGGTTTATTGTTGCAAGTTACTGGTTATCGAGTTTATTATTGTTATTATTTCTTTCTTGCTTTATTATATATGTTGTTTATAAGTTATGTAGTTAATGCCCCACCGTAGCCTCGTCTCTACTTCGTCTAGGTTAGGCTCGACACTTATTCAGTACATGAGGTCGGTTGTACTGATACTACACTCTGCACTCTTTTGTGCAGATCCAGGTACCGGCCAGTGTTAGGAGATCTTAGTAGTTGAGTATTTTCGTTCGGAGATGCGAGGTAGATCTGCTGGCATCCGTAGATTCCCGGAGTCTTCTCCGCATTAATTATTTATTGTTTTACTTCATTCAAAACAAACATATGTTTTCTTTCAGCCAAATATTTGTAGTATTCTTTAGTTGTTCGTGAATTGTGACACAGACCCTGGGGAAATTTTATAGCTATATATTTAGTTTGTGGTTCGGTTTAAGTATTGATCTTTATTAGTATTCATTTTTAAATTGTTCTATTATGTTTAAGAAATTTTAAAAAGAAATAGTTAGTAATTTCTAACATTGGCTTGCCTAGCAAGTATTGTGTTAGATGCCATCACGATCCAGGGGTTTGGGAATTTGGATCGTGACAAGTTGGCATCAGAGCACTAGGTTGCACATGTCTCACAATTCACGAACAAGCTTGATAGAGTCTGAGGGGTCGGTACGAAGACGTCTGTACTTATCTCTCAGAGGCTATGAAGTTAGGAACAAACTCATTTTTTTATTTCTACTATGTCATGTGATTCTTGATATCTCAGAAAAATTATGATTGAAATCTTCTATTCTCTCGCAAATGGAGAGAACACGTGCTTCCTCTTCCGCTAACCAACAATTCGATCTTCCAGCAGTAGCAACTCCTATTAGGAGCAGAGGCAGAGGTAGGGGCAGGACTCAGCCCGTTTCTCATACTGCAGTCCCAGCTGCAGAGCCCCAGATTGAGATTGATGTGGAGGGGGGGGGGGTCCAGCCCAGACCGTTCTAGCTCGGGTTCCGGAGGGGTTTATTTCTACCCCGGTACTTCAGGATGCTTTGGTCCGATTAGTGTGCCTTATAGAGACTGTAGCCCAGACTGGCGCACTCCCTGTTGCAGCAGCCGCATCTCAGGCTGGAGGAGGGGTCCAGACTCCTGTTACCCACACTCCTAATCAGACTACTCCTTAGGTTCAAAACCCAGCAGCCAATCCAGTTGGGGTAATTCAGCCAGTTGCTCCAGCGCCGCCCGTTGATGGGGTAGCTATGTCCACCGATGCTTTTTGGAGATTGGACAGGTTCATGAAGATTTTCCATGTTCACTTTAGTGGTGCTACTTCAGAGGATCCTCAGGAATATCTCGACAGCTGTCATGAGGTTTTTCGTAATATGGGTATATTAGAGACCAATGTGGTCGACTTCACTACGTTTCAGATGACTGGTTCCGCCAAGAAATGGTGGAGGGATTATTTGTTGACTAGACCAGTTGGGTCGCCTGCTCTGACTTGGGATAAGTTTTCTCACCTCTTTTTGGAGAAATTTTTGCCTATCACTACCAGAGAAGAGAAGTGTTGTTAGTTTGAGCGCCTTCAACAAGGCGGCATGACAGTTACCTAGTATAAGAATCGTTTTGTGGATTTGGCTCGGCATGCTATTATTTCGTTTCCTACTGAGAGAGAGAGAGAGGGTTAGGAGATTTATTGAGGGCCTTCCCCAGCCCATCAGGTTGCAGATGGCTAAGGAGACAGGGACTAAGATTTCTTTTCAGGATGCGGCCAATGTGGCCAGGAGAGTTGAGACGGTTCTCGGGATGGGAGGTTAGGGTTCAGACAAGAGACCTCGCCATTCCGGTAGATTCAACGGTGCCTCGTCTGGGGGTGGAGATACTCAGGGTAGAGGCCATTCTTCCAGGCCATTTAATTCAGCACTTCAGACTTCCCATGGTGCCTCAGTGGGGGTCTCTCAGTTGCCTTATTCTGATCAGTCAACCACGATCAGAGCGCCTCCCCTTCAGAGTTATTATCGTGGTCAGCCGGTTCGTCAAGGTCAGCCTCAGTATCAGGATGGTTGTTATGAGTATGGTGAATATGGGAACATTCGGAGATCTTGTCCGAAATTTTGGGTAATCATCCTCAGTACCATAATTCTCGTGCTATAGTTCCAGCACCAGCTGCAACACCACTTACCCAGCCAGCCAAGGGTAGGGGTCAAGTAGTCAGAGGTAGAGATCAGAATGTTAGAGGTGGAGGTCAGCCCGCTAGAGGTGGGGGCCATCCTGTTAGAGGTGGAGGACCACCTGTCAGGGGTCCTCCCGGTGATGCAGTTCAGGGTGGTGGGGCCTAACCCCGATTATATGCATTTCCAGCTAGCCCAGAGGCGGAGTCCTCCTTCGCAGTTATCACAGGTACCATTTCAGTTTGTATCAAAGGTTCTTCAATTTTGTTTGATCCGGGGTCTACTTATTCTTATGTATCATCTATTTTGCCTCGTATTTGGTTGTGCCCCACGATTCTTTGAGTGTCTTTGTTTATGTGTCTACGCCGGTGGGGGATGCTATTGTTGTATATTGCGTATATCGTTCGTGCGTAGTCATTATTGAGGGTCTTGAAACTAGTGTAAACCTTTTGCTTCTTGACATGCTCGATTTTGATGTCATATTGGGCATGTATTGGTTGTCACCTTATGATACCATTTTGGATTGTCACGGCAAGACAGTTACTTTAGCTTTGCCGGGATTGCCTCGGTTAGAATGGAAAGGCACTCCTGGTCATTCTCCCAGCAGAGTGATTTCTTATGCCTAGGATCGTCGCATGGTTGAGAAGGGATCTTTGGATTATTTGGATCATATCCGTGATTCTGATGCCGAGATTTCTTCAATAGAGTTAGTGCCTATTGTTTGGGAGTTTCCCGAAGTGTTTCCTGTAGACCTGCCAGGGATGCCACCCAACAGGGATATCGATTTTTGTATTGATGTTGCTCCGGGCACTCAACCCATTTCTATTCCTCCATATCGGATGGCCCCACCAAAATTGAAGGAATTGAAAGAACAGTTGCAAGACCTCCTTGATAAAGGTTTCGTCAGGCATAGTGTCTCGCCCTGGGGTGCGCCGGTTTTGTTTGTAAAGAAGAAAGATGGATCGATGAGAATGTGCATAGATTACCGGAAGTTGACTAAAGTTACTATCAAGAATAAGTATCTGTTGCCGAGAATTGATGATTTATTTGATCAGCTTCAGGGTGCCAGTGTGTTTTCGAAAATTGATCTGAGATCGAGCTACCATCAGTTGAAGATTTGGTGATGTTTTTTGGCTTGACTAATGCCCCAACAGCCTTTATGGATTTGATGAATCGAATTTTCAAGCCTTATCTACATTCTTTCGTAATCATGTTCGTTGATGATATTCTTATATACTCCCACAGTCAGGAGGAGCATGAGCAGCACCTCCGTACAACACTCCAGACTTTGAGGGATAATCAGTTGTATGCAAAATTTTCAAAGTTTGAATTCTGGTTAGATTCAGTAGCTTTCTTGGGTCACGTCGTATCAGCAGAGGGCATTCAGGTAGATTCTAAGAGAATAGAGGCAGTCAATAACTGGCCTAGACCCACTTCAGCCACGAAAATCAAGAGTTTCTTGAGTTTGGCGAGATACGACCATCCTTTTGTGGAGGGGTTCTTGTCTATAGCAGCCCGGATGATGAGATTCACTTAGAAGGGTGCCCCACTTAAATGGTCGGATGAGTGTTAGGATAGCTTCCAGAAACTTAAGACAACCTTGAAATCAGCAGCGGTATTGGTGTTACCATCAGGTTCATGATCTTTCATGGTATATTATGATGCTTCCCGTGTTGGGTTGCGAGCGGTATCGATGCAAGAGGGCAGAGTGATAGCATATGCATCTCGGCAGTTAAAGATTCATGAGAAGAATTATCCTGTCCATGACTTAGAGTTGGCAGCCATTGTTCATGCATTGAAAATATAGAGGCACTATCTTTATGGCGTTCCATGTGAGGTTTACACGGATCATCGTAGCCTCCAATACTTGTTCAAGAAAAAGGACCTTAATTTTGAGATAGAGGAGATGGTTAGAGTTATTGAAGGATTATGACATCACTATATTGTATCATCCGGGAAAGGCCAATATGGTGGCCGATGCATTGAGTAGGAAAGCAGTAAGTATGTGCAGCCTTGCATTTATTCCAGTCGGTGAGAGACCGTTATCTTCACATATTCAGACTTTGGCTAATCAGTTCGTGAGGTTGGATATTTCGCCCAACCATGTTCTAGCTTGTACAATTGCTCGATCTTCCTTATTCGAGTGTATCAAATATCGGCAGGATGATGACCCACACTTGATGGTCCTTAAGGACACAGTTCGTCACGATGGTGCCAAGAAGGTAACAATTGGAGATGATGGTTTTTTGAGGATGCAAGGTCGTATATGTGTGCCTAATGTTGATGGCCTTCGTGAGTTGATTCTTGAAGAAGATCACAGTTCTAAGTATTCTATTCACCCGGGTGCTGCCAAGATGTGCCAGGACCTGCGACAGCACTACTAGTGGTGAAGGATGAAGAAGGATATTGTTGCTTATGTGGCTCGCTGTTTGAATTGCCAACAGGTGAAATATGAGCATCAGAGACCCGGTGGTTTACTTCAGCAGATAGATATTCCTTAGTAGAAGTGGGAGCGTATCACTATGGACTTCATCGTTGGACTCCCACGGACTCAGAGGAAGTTCGACACCGCATGGGTTATTATGGATAGGTTTACTAAATCGGCACATTTTATTCCAGTGGCAAGTACTTACACTTCGGATCGGTTGGCAGAGATATATGTTCGAGAGATTGTTCGCCTTCACGGTGTGCCCGTGTGTATCATTTATGTTCCTTCATGGTGTGCCCATGTCTATCATTTCTGATCGAGGTACACAGTTTACCTCGCACTTTTGGAGGGCAGTTCAGCGAGAGTTGGGTAACCGAGTTGAGCTGAGCACATCATTTCATCCTCAGACAGACAGTCAGTTCGAGTTTGTTATTCAGATTCTAGAGGATATGCTCCGCGCTTGTGTTATTGACTTGGGATCAATTTTTGCCATTAGTGGAGTTTTCCTACAATAACAGTTATCAGTCGAGCATTCAGATGGCTCCCTATGAGGCATTATATGGTAGACGCTGTAGATCGCCAGTTGGGTGGTTTGAGCCGGGAGAGGCTCTATTATTGGGTACGGACTTAGTTCAAGACGCCTTAGATAAGGTCAAGATTATACAGGATCAACTTCGTGCCGCTCAGTCTAGGCAAAAGAGTTACGCCAATCGTAAGGTTCGTGATGTGGCATTCATGGTTGGAGAGAGAGTATTACTTCAGGTGTCGCCCATGAAGAAGGGCAAGTTGAGCCCTAGGTATATCGGACCATTTGAGATTCTTGATAGAGTGGGGGAGGTAGCTTATAGACTTGCGTTGCCTCGAGGGTTATCCTCAATTCATCCGGTATTTCATGTATCTATGCTCCAAAAACATCATTGTGACCCGTCCCACGTGTTAGATTTCAGCTATGTCCAATTGGACAAAGATTTGACTTATGAGGAGGAGCCGGTAGCCATTTTAGACCGGCAGGTTCGTCAGTTAAGATCAAAGAGTTACCCTTCAGTTCGAGTTCAGTGGAGGGGTCAGCCTGTTGAGGTAGCTACTTGGGGGTCCGAGTCGAACATGCAGAGTAGATATCCCCACTTGTTTTCCAGTTCAGGTAATTTTCTATGTCCGTTCGAGGACGAATGTTTGTTTTAGAGGAGGAGATTGTGATGACCCAAAAGGGTCATCTTATAAAATAAGACCCCATTCCAGGCTCATTATCCTTAAAAACATTAATTTTAATTATCTCGATTTGCATGCGCAGCCCGGGCGTGAAATCGGAAAACTTTTATGTGAAAATATGAGAAATAGTAATTTTTAGAATTTAAAACTTGGTTTTAGTTGACTTTGTTCAATATTTTTAGTAAACGGACCCGGACCTGTGTTCCGGCAATCCCGGGAGGTCCGCAATAAAATATGAGACTTGGGCATATGCTCGGAACTGAATTCCGAGGTCCTTAGCCTTAGAAATCAATTTTTGAAAGATATTGTTTTGCAGGATTTTTAATGAAATAAAGAAATAAATTAATGTTTGAAAACACTCGTATTGGGCTGGTATTTTGGTTACCGATCTCTATACACGTCTGTTATGATGTTTACATCCTATCTGTGAAATTTGGTAAAAATCGGAGTTGATTTGACGTGATTTAGACGTCCGGTTGAGAATTAGTGAAAGTTGAGTGTTCCTGAGAAAAAAATAATGAGTTTTGAGGTTAAATCCATAGTTTTAAATGTTATTTTCATGATTTGATCATACGAGCAAGTCTGTATAATATTTTTGGAATTGCGTGCATGTTTGGTTTAGAGCCCCGAGGGCTCGGGTGAGTTTCGGGTAGACTTTAAGATGTTTTTAAACTTGAAAAAGTCTGCTGGTGCACCATTTCTGGTGTGCCCACACCTGCAAGCCTTGAGCCGCAGATGCGAGCTCGCAGGTGCGACTTTGACCAATTGTTCCTTGTTCCGCAGATGCGGAATATTCATCGCAGGAGCGGGACCGCAGAAGCAGAAACCCGTCCGCAAATGCGACCCCAATGGCCCAGTCCCATTTCGCAGAAGCGGCCCACTGTACGCACCTGCGGGTGCGCAGATGCGGCCCAAGCGCCGCAGGTGCGAGGGTCGGGCAGTGGGTTCACTTAATTAGGACCCCAGCCCTTTTTCTTCATACTTTTAGAACTAAGACGACCTAGAGGCGATATTCTTCACAAGAAATTCATCCCCAAAGTGTTGGTAAAAATTTCTGAACTGATCTCTATCAATTACCCAATGATTTTCATCACTTTTCAATCCAAAATCAAGAATTTTCATGTAAAAACTGAGGGTTTGGGTAGAATTAGGGAATTTTGTAAAAATGAGATTTTGACCTCGAATTGAGGTTGGATTTCGAAACTAATTGCTTATTCGGGTTCGGGGGTGAATGGGTATACGTAATTTGGTCCAAATCCCGGGTTTGGACCAAGCGGGTCCGGGGTCGGGTTTTAACTTTTTTTGAGAAAACATAGGAAAATAATGATTTATCAGTAAAGTTAGTTCCTTTAGCAAAAATTAATGATGTTAAACTTATTATGATTAGATTCGAGCGGTTTAGAGGCAAATTCGAAAGGAAAAGCGATAATTGAGCAGTGAGTGGTCAGCGAATTTGAGGTAAGTGTTTGGTTTAACCTTTACTTGAGGGAATAGGAATCCCCAACTTAAATTCTATGTGAATTCGCATGTGTGCGGTGTATAGGTGAGGTGACAAGTATCTATGCACCACTGTCTGTTAAACATAATCTCTTCCCCGGTTTCCTAATTATTTGCTTCCGGACTTAATTATTTCATGATCATTGAGGTTTATATGTCTATTTGGATTCGTTGATTCATTGTTAAGCATTTCTTCAAGTAATTTGTAAGTGTTGGTTGTTCTCTTGGTTTTGTTGTGTTACATAAGGATTGAGCTGGTTATTAGTGTTAAGATATGTATATACATTCCGGTTGGCTTCGTATGAAATGATAATTGATGAAGTTTATGAGTTTTACAGCTTCTGTTTATAATTGTTCATATTCAAAACTGTTGCGAAAGGCTTGGCCTAAATTGTAAAAGTTTTTATAAATAAACTGATATGATATGTCTGGTGGGAGCGAGTTGCATGCCGCAACAAGGAGTGATAAGGGTGGACATGTGCGATCGGGTTGCACGCCGCAACAGGAGAAATAAGGGTGATATATATACATATATATATAAGGAGGATCAATAAGGGTGGACAGGTGGGAGCGGGTTACGCGCCGCAACAAGGAGCGATAAGGGTGAATATTTATGTTTTACTGATTTTCGAAAATAAGGACTTGGAAAAATTCCGGTTTTACTTAAAAGGTTTTCATACTCAGATTTTTATTGTGATTTAAATTGTAAGTTGGAAAAATTTGAAGAGTTGATTATAGTTGATATTTGAAAAGAGTTATCCGAGTTGCTTTTGGTTTATTGTTGCAAGTTACTAATCATCGAGTTCATTATTATTATTATTTCTTTCTTGCTTTACTATATATGTTGTTTATAGGTTACGTAGTTAATGCCCCAACGTAGCCTCGTCACTACTTCGTCGAGCTTAGGCTCGGCACTTACTCAGTACATCGGGTCGATTGTACTGATACTACACTCTACACTCTTTTGGTCAGATCCAGGTACCAGCCAGTGTTAGGAGATCTTAGTAGCTGAGCATTTTCTTTCGGAGACACGAGGTAGATCTGCTGACGTCTGCAGATTCCTAAAGTCTTCTCCTCATTAGTTATTTACTGTTTTACTTTGTTCAAAACAAATATATGTTTTCTTTCAGCCAAATATTTGTAGTATTCTTTAGTAGTTCGTGAGTTGTGACACCAGACCCTGCGGAAATTTTATAGCTACATATTTAGTTTGTGGTTCGGCTTAAGTATTGATCTTTATTAGTATTCATTTTTAAATTGTTCTATTATGTTTAAGAAATTTTAACAAGAAATAGTTAGTAAATTTCTAAAATTGGCTTGCGTAGCAAGTATTGTGTTAGATGCCATCACGATCCCATGGTTTGGGAATTTGGGTCGTGACACGGGTGGTTTGATCCCAGCGATGCTAAGTTATACGATAATGATTTGGTGAAGAATGGCTTGGAAAAGGTAAAGTTGATTCAGGAGCGACTTCGTACAACACAGTTCAGAAAGAAGAGTTATGCAGATCAGAAGGCGCGTGATGCATCATTTATGGTAGGCGAGAAGGTTCTCTTGAAGTTCTCGCCGATGAAGGATATTATGAGATTCGGGAAGAAGGGCAAGTTGAGCCCCAGGTTTATAGGCCCATTCAAGGTGTTAAGGTGAGTTAGGGAGGTTGCTTATGAGCTTGCTTTACCTCCCAGTCTATCAGGGGTTTATCCGATTTTTTCACGTGTCTATGATCCGGAGGTATCACGCCGACCTGTCACATGTGCTAGAATTCAACACCATTCAACTAGATGAGAGCTTGGGGTACGAATATGAGGCAGTTGCTATTGTTACTAGGCAGGATCGCCAGTTGAGGTCCAAGAGGATTTCCATGCTGAAAGTCCAGGAGAGGGGGAAACCAATCGATGAAGCGACTTGGGAGTCCGAGGATGACATGCTGAGAAGATATCCTCACTTGTTCAACATTCCAGGTATGATTCTAGACTCGTTCGAGGAAGAACGTTTGTTTAAGAGGTGGAGAATGTAACGACCCGACCGGTCATTTTGCTTTCTAGAACCCCATTCCCCTAAATATGACTTCACGTACATGCTTTTACTGTTTATGACTTGCGGGGATGGTTAGTTCGGGATTTGGAAGGGTTCGGGTTGAAATCAGAAAACTTGGTTCCTTAAGGTTTGCTTAAAAGGATAAGTTTTACTTCGGTCAACATTTTGAGTAAACGACCTTGGAATCGGGATTTGGCGGTTCCAATAGGTTCTTATGATGATTTCGGACGGCGTATGTTCGGATCGGGTTTCTGATAACCCGGGAGAGTTTTGGTGTCTAATAGTGAAAGTTGGTTCTTGAAGGTTTTAAAAGTTCTTTAAATTGTTTGGAGTGGGTTTTGGTGATATCGAGGTCCAAATAGAATTTCGAGACCGGAATAGTTCTGTAATGTCATTTAAGACTTGCACGTAAAATATGGTGTCATTCCGAGTTGATTTGATTGGAACCGGACGAGTGGAAGTCTTTTTGGAAGTTTTTGAATTTCATGAGTCAATTCATGCGTTTTGGCATCCGATTCGTAGTTTTTGGAGTTATTTTTGTCGCTCGAGTGAGTTTATATGAGGTCATTTGACTTGTGTAGGTAGTTGGTGTGGAGCCCCGAGGGCTCGGGTAAGTTTCGGACGTGTGGGAGGGATGAAAAACACACCAGATTTCTGGTGTTTCTTGGCACCAACTGTAGGTCTCGCAAATGCGAACCTTGCATTTGCGAACCTCGCATTTGCGAGAAGTGCTTCATAATTGCGAAGAAGCCCAGCCTGGGGACCTTTCGTATTTGCGACATCAGAGTCGCATTTTGAACTCAGCAGTGATCGCATTTGCGACCCCTCCGTCGCATTTGCGACCTTAGCACCTGGAGCCAGGCTTCGCATTTGCGAGGATTTTGTCGCATTTGCGGACCTGGTGTCGCAAATGCGACATCAGAGACCTATGCCCAGCTCATTTATTGCGGGACTTAGGCCATTTATTTCAGTTCACTTCATCTCCTGGGCGATTTTTGGAGCTTCTAGAAGGGGGATTTCACCTAGCACTTTGAGGTAAGTAATTCTTATACAACATGAGTTAAATACATAGATTATGGGTAGATTAACATATAAAAATTAGTGAAAATCAAGGGTTTAGATGAAAACCTAGGTTTTTGATAAAAATGAGTTTTGACCACGAAATTGGTTATGGATCTTAGTAAAAATCATATATTCTTGTTCCTAAGGTTATGGGTAAAAACTTTCTTTGAAAATTTTTGGAATCCGGATATATGGCCCGGGGGTGAATTTTAGGAATCTTGCATTTATGGTTGGGTAATCACTTTAATAGTGGGAATATAAACTATTAAGCATAAATTGATTAACTTATATAATGTTTGACTAGTTTCGAGTCGTTTGACATCTAATTTGGAGGTTTGAGCGCATTCTCGAATTGGGAAGTAGTCTTTAAGACGAGGTAAGTCTCTTTTCTAACCTTGTAACAAGGAACTTAACCCATAGGTGAGCTTAATTAATATGTGTCATTATGTGGGGGGCCTACGTATGCATGAAGTGACGAGGGCCCGTACGTAGCTGCTATTCCTGTTTATGTCCGGGTGTTTTTAGGTTTGCACCATGATTTTGGACATCGTTATTTGATTATATTGTTAACTGTATCAAGTGGAACTAAGTTGAGGATATTTAAGGATTTAAAAGCTTCAATCTGAATTGTCTAGGCCAACTCAGATAAATTTATATTTGACCGTGTCAAGAAAGGGTTATGAGTTATTGATATATTTATATTTGACCGTGTCACATGTGTTATTCGCGAGGAGGGTAATAGATGCATATGGCATGGAGGGCATAGAGATGTTGTGATTACATGTATTGTCTCAGTTTGCCACAGAGATGCCTCTGTATTGTTTGAACCCGATTCCACTTATTCATATGTTTCCTCGTATGTTGCTCATTTTCTGGATATGCCACGTGAGTCTTTAGTGTCATATGTTCATGTATCTACTCCTGTGGGCGATAATCAGTCATGTGTGGTGACTATTGAGGGTCTGGAGACCCGAGTGGACCTTTTGCTACTCAGTATGGTTGATTTTGATGTGATATTGGGTATGGATTGGTTGTCTCCATGTCATATTGTTCTATATTGTCATGTTAAGACTGTGACGTTGGCAATGCCGGGGTTGTCGAGGGTTGAGTGGAGTATTTCTATAGACTATGTGCCTAGCAGAGTAATTTCATACTTGAAGGCTCATCGGATGGTTGAGAAGGGTTGTCTATCATATTTGGCCTTTGTGAGGGATGTTAGTACAGAGACTCATGCCATTGATTTTGTTCCTGTGGTACGTGATTTTTCGGATGTGTTTCTTGCAGACCTACCGGGCATGCCGTCTGATAGGGATATTAACTTCGGTATTGATTTGGTGCCGAGCATTCAGCCCATTTCTATTCCACCATATCGTATGGCACCGGTAGAGTTGAATGAGTAGCTTCAGGAACTCCTTAATAAGGGGTTTATTCGGCCTAATGTGTCACCTTGGGGTGTGCCGATTCTATTTGTAAAGAAGAATGATGGTTCTATGAGGATGTGCATTAATTACAAGCAGTTGAACAAGGTCACAGTTAAGAACAAGCCTTTTCCACGTATTGATGATCACCAACTTTAGGGAACGAATGTGTTCTCCAAGATTGATTTGAGGTCCGGGTATCACCAACTGAAGATTTGGGATTCAGATATTCTTAAGACAACTTTCAGGACCCGATATGGCCATTATGAGTTCCTGGTGATGTCTTTTGGGCTGACCAATGCCCCATCAACGTCCATGCATTTGATGAACAGTGTATTTCAGCCTTATTTGGAATCATTCGTTATTGTATTCATTGATGACATCCTAGTGTACTCTCGTAGACAGGAGGAGCATGCTCAACATCTGAGGATTGTGTTGCAGAGATTGGGGGAGGAGAAGCTTTATGTAAAGTTCTCCAAGTGTGAGTTTTGGCTCGGTTCAGTGGCGTTCTTGGGGCATTTTTGGTGTCCAGTGAGGGTATTCAGGTGGATCCGAGGAACATTGAGGCGGTGCAGAGTTGGCCTAGACCGTCCTCAGCCACGGAGATTAGGAGCTTTCTTGGTTTGGAGAGCTATTACCGTCGTTTTGTGGAGGGTTTTCATCTATTGCATCGCCCTTGACCATATTGACCCAAAAGGGTGCTCCATTCAGGTGGTCGGATGAGTGCGAGAAGAGATTTCAGAAGCTCAAGACTGCTTTGACCACAACTCCAATTCTAGTTCTATTATCAGCTTCAGGTTCTTACAATGTGTATTGTGATGCCTCATGGATAGTCATTGGATGTGTTCTGATGCAGGATAGTAGAGTGATTGATTATGCTTTGCGCCAGTTGAAGACCCATGAGAAGAACTATCATGTCCATCATCTTGAGTTAGCAGGCATTGTTCACGCTTTGAAGATTTGGCGGCACTATTTGTACGGGGTTCATTGTGAGATCTATACTGATCACCAGAGTTTGCAACATCTGTTCAAGAAGTAGGATCTTAATTTGCATCAGCGGATATGGTTGGAGCTTCTTAAGGACTATGATATCACTATTTTGTACCATCCTGGGAAGGCCAATGTGGTGGCCGATGCCTTGAGTCGCCGGGTGGAGAGTTTGGGGAGTTTAGCGTATCTTCCAGCAACGGAGAGACCTCCAGCATTGGATGTTCATGACTTATCTAGCCAGCTGATCATATTGGATATTTCGGAACCGAGTCGGGTATTGGCTTGTTAAGACTCTAGGTTTTCTCTTTATGACTTTATCAAGGAACGTCAATATGATGACCCCTATCTGCTCGTCCTTCAAGATAGGGTTTGGTGATGTGATGCTAGAGATATGACTATTGGTGATGATGGTGTATTGAGGATGTAGGGCCGGATATGTGTGCCCAATGTGGATGGGCTTCGAGAATTGATTCTTGAGGAGGCCCATAGCTCGCGGTATTCCATCTACCTGAGTGAAGCGAAGATGTACCAGAATTTGAGACAACACTATTGGTGGAGGAGGATGAAGAAGGATATAGTTAGGTTTGTGGCTCGGTGTCTCAATTGTTAGCAGGTTAAGTATGAACATCAGAGACAGGGTGGCTTGCTTTAGAGGTTAGATATCCTAGAGTGGAAGTGGGAGCAGATCACCATGGGTTTTGTAGTTGGGATCCCACAGACTTTGAGGAAGTTCGATGCTATTTGGGTTACTGCGGATCGGCGGACCAAGTCCGCGTACTTCATTCCAATTGGTGCTACCTACTCTTCAGAGTGGTTGGCTGGGATTTACATCCGAGATATTGTTCTCCTTCATGGTGTCCTAGTTTCCATCATCTAGATAGAGGCACACAATTTACATCGCAGTTTTGGAGGGCCGTGCAGCGAGAGTTGGGTACTCAGATTGAGTTGAGCACAACCTTTCACCCTCAGACACACGGACAGTCCGAGCGCACTATCCAGATACAGGAGGACATGTTACATGATTGTGTCATTGATTTTGGGGTTTCATGCGACCAATTTCTGCTGGTTGCGGAGTTTACATATAACAATAGTAATCAGTCGAGCATCCAGATGGCTCCGTACGAGGCTTTATATGGTAGACGGTGTAGATCTCCGGTGAAGTGGTTTGAGCCGGATGAGGCTAGGCTCTTGGGTACAGACTTGGTCCAGGATGCATTAGACAAAGTGAAATTGATTCAGAAGCGGCTTCGCACGGCGTAGTCTAGGTATAAGAGCTATGCGGACAAGAAGGTCCGTGATGTGTGGTTCATGGTTGGGGAGAAGGTTTTGCTAAAGGTATCACCCATGAAGGGTTTTATGAGGTTTGGGAAGAGGGGAAAGTTGATCCCCCGGTTCATTTGGACTTTTGAGGTATTTCAGAGGATAGGAGAGGTGGCTTACAAGCTTGTCTTGCCACCTAGCTAGTCGAGTATGCATCCATTATTTCATGTTTCTATGCTCCGGAAGTATATTGGCGATCCGTCCCATGTTTTGGATTTCAACACGGTTCAGTTGGATGGTGAAGTGACTTATGATGTGGAGTCGGTGGTCATTTTGGATCGGCAGGTTCGGAAGTTGAGATCAAAGGATATAGCTTCAGTGAAGGTGCAGTGGAGAGGCCAGCCTGTGGAAGAGGCCACTTGGGAGACCAAGCAGAGATGCGGAGCAGATATCCACATCTATTTTAGGCTCTAGGTATGTTTTTAGACCCGTTTGAGGACGAACGCCTGTTTAAGAGGGGGAGGATGTAACGACCAGGTCGGTCATTTCGAGAGTTATAGCCCCGTTTCCCCGGTTCTTGCTTCTTTTATGATTTACAATTGTATTATATCTTACCGGGCTGGTTGGTTCGGGCCCGAAGTGGTTTCGGAGTGAATTGAGACACTTAGGGGTCGTTTGGTAGGAGGTATTAGAAAAACTAATACAAGCATTAGTTGTATGCATTACTAATACTTTGTTTGATATATTTTTTCAACCTGTGTATAACTAATACTTGCATTAGTTATACATCATACTTGGCATTATCCTATGCATAAGTAATGCATAGAAACCATGGCATTAGTAATACCAAGGTTATTAATGAATATATTAGCATGATTAAAGACAAAATTGTCCTTAAAGTCCCTAAAAGCTAGAGAATATGGAGGGCATTTTTGTAAACATCTATTTTTCTTAAAAATTATGCAATGCATTATAATTTTAACACACTACATCGGACAGTAGAAAATAAATAATATCTGCAGAACTAATTTTTGCATTACTAACCCATTCATTACTAATCCATGCATTTCTAATACACCTTATTCCGCACTATTCTTATACACTCTACAAAACGACCCCTTAGTCTCTTAATTAGAAGTTTAAGTTGGAAAAAGTCAATCGGATGTTGACTTGTGTGTAACCGACATCGAATTCGAATATTGATGGTTCTGTTAGATCCGTTAGGTGATTTTGGACTTAGGAGCGCGTCCGGAATGTGATTTGGAGGTCCGTAGTAGAATTAGACTTGAATTGGCGAAAGTTGGAAAATTTGGCGATTTTGGTCGGTAGTGAAAATTTTGATATCGGGGTCGGAATGGAATTCCGGAAGTTGGATTAGGCTTGTTGTGTTGTTTTATAAGTGTGTGTAAAATTTGAGGTCAATCGGACGTGGTTTGATAGGTTTCGACATCGTTTGCGAAATTTGGAAGTTTAAAAGTTCTTAGGCTTGAATCCGAGTGTAATTTGGTGTTTTGATGTTGTTTTGGGTGATTCGAAGGTTCGAATAAGTTCATGTGGGGTTATATGACCTGTTGGTATGTTTGGTTGAGGTCCCGAAGGCCTCGGGGTGATTCCAGGTGGTTACCGGATCGTTTGGAGTTAGAGAAGTGCAGTTGAAGTTGCAGCTACTGGTGTTTTCCGTGCATGCGGGGTGGGAACCGCAGGTGCGGCTAAGGAAGACCTGGGCTCAGGCCACAGGTGCGATGGAAATCCCTCAACTGCGGTGGTCGCAGAAGCGGTTTGAGGGGCGTAGGTGCGTAGTTGGATCGTAGATGCGACCTGGATCCCGCATCCGCGATGGCCGTAGATGCGGTAAAGTGATCGCAGGAGAGGAGTCAACTTTTAATGAATTTCCGCAAAGGCGGATCCTGGACCATAGGAGTGGTTTTTCTGGGCAGCGATTATTAATAGAGGACTTCGGGAATTTTTCACATTTTTTAACATGGACTTTGGGGATTTTGAGGAGATTTTTGAAGAGAATTAGAGGTTTATCACTGAGGTAAGTTCCTTGAGCCTAATTATCCTTAGTAGTGGTGTTCTCCCATTGATTTTACACTTAATTAATGAGGTTTTGAAGTGAAAATTGGGGGGTTTGGAGAGTGAACTTTGGGGTTTTGGAGGGGCAAATGAGGTCGAAGTTTGATAAATTTGGTATGGGTAGACTCGTGAGTGAATGGGCTTTCGAGTTTTGTGATTTTTATCGTATTTCGAGATGTGGGCCTGGGGACCGTGTTCGGGCCGAGTTCAGATTTTTGGGTGGAATTTCATGTTTTCTTTGTGGAATTTGTTCCTTTAGCCTATATTGATCACCTCATACTACTTGTGGCTAGATTTGGGACGTTTGGAGGCCGAATTGATAGGAAAGGGCATCATGCCAAGTGACGGGCGTGCAGGCGTGCACTGTGAGAATTGTGACCTGGTTGGTTCCATGGCACCGTATAGTGACTCTATCTCGTTGATGTTCATGTTTTCACTATGTGATAAGGTAGTTGAATGGTCAATCATGTTAGATATCATGTTTAGGATTATTGTTGGTATTTTGGAGACCCAAGTGGTCGTTTCTTGCTATCACTTTACTGTTCTTTACTGATATTTTATACTCAGTCATGTTCATGCATTTTATGTCATATACCAGTCTCAGATGCCATTGATTGCATCCTCATATTACTGTTTCCAGCTAGTTTCATGATATTTTGAGCCCATGAGTGAGTCTGGAGAGGTTGATGACTGAGTGAGGTCGAGAGCCAATTGTGAGTGACAGATATGGGATCGGGCTACACGCTGCATCGGATATATTGATGTTATGATATCGCTTGGGATATAGGAGCCCCTCCAGAGTCTGTAACACACCCCCAGTGAGCGCGGTTGGTATTATTGAGGGATGGATCTTCCCTGGACATGGATCTTGTCCGAAGTACTTGTTACCTGGAGATGGATCTTCTCCACAGGGCTCGATTGCCCTTATTCCTCGGTACTGGGTGACTTATGGCCAGCGTTGTATATATTCCGGGATGGATCTTCCCTGGACATGGATCTTGTCCGAAGTACTTGTTACCTGGAGATGGATCTTCTCCACAGGGCTCGATTGCCCTTATTCCTCGGTACTGGGTGACTTATGGCCAGCGTTGTATATATTCCGGGATGGATCTTCCCTGGGCCGCATGAGCCATATACACTACCGAGTGGTTGAGATATCGAGAGTGAGGCCATTAGAGGCTGACATCATGGTGCATCACTTACAGTATATGTATTGGCAAGTAGCGATAGCAGAATCATTTTTCATTACACTGTACGAAACTGCTTTACTCCCCAGTTATGAATTTCCTAATTGTCTTAAGAGCATGTTTACGTTTCTGTAAATTTATTTCATGTTATTTGAATCGGTTGAGCTCGTCACTATCTTCAGTTCATAGTTTGAACTTGTTACTTACTGAGTTGCTGCACTCACGTTACTCCCTGCACCTTGTGTGCAGATTCAACCATTTATGGTCACGGCGGCAGTTGCTGATTTCAGCGTTGGAGTCGGGGACTATCGAGGTAGCTGCATGACGTTCGCGGACCTTGATTTCCCTTCCCTAGTTTATCTGCAGTTTTAGTTTATTTCTCTAGGTACTGTTGTGGACTATGTTCCGGTTATTAGACGCTCATGTACTCAGTGACGCCCCGATTACTTTTTTGGGATGGTTGTTTATTGTATTTTGGATAGATTCTGTTTTCAAAAAAGGCTTCTATTTAAATTTTAAATCTTTCAGTTGTTATTTCGAAAAGGTATTTTTACTGTATTGGAAAGAAAATGTTGAATTTAGGCTTGCCTAGTTTTACGATAGGCGCCATCACGACATGTTAGGTTTTCGGTCATGACAGAATCACCCTTCGTGCTTTCACTCTCAACCTCACATAAAGTCAATAGAAACGACACGACATCACCCTTCGTGCATTAACACTCTCCCTTACCATAATGCAATGAACAAATAACAATAGGGAGATAAATAAGAAATGCAAGCCTTACTTCCACATCTGGTTCCACAATGTCAAACTTGTTGATACCCAGTTTTTCCTCAAATTATTTTAAAATTGCATATATACCTTAAAAAAAATATGTTTTCATAACAATTGGTATTCTTCCGTAATTTTACATATTTTTATTAATTTATTCAGTATTTTATTTATAATAATTAATTATAAATTGCATTACAAATGGCTTAATATATTATTTTTTAATCCTATTAAGACCAAATTATTTCACAATTAGCCAAATTGGCACTCTTTGGCTATAATTGTAATAACTTTACAATTATAGCCTAATCATATGTTTTGTACTATTTTTATCCAATAATTAGTCGCTTGCATTCTTTAATACTTATTAGTCATGTAATTTAATTTACTAAGCATTAATTTCATTTTTTGCAATTATCAGCTATTTTATAAATTATTTTAGTTAATTTTAATTGGGTATTTAATAGTTAGCCACTCTCTATTTAAATTCTAGCCTAAATCCAACCGGACCCCAACCCCAATTAAATCAGCCCAAATACCAGGCCTAGTCTACTTAAAGCCACCCGACCCAATCCCATTTTTTAATCTGGACCGTTGATCATTTCTGATCAACGGACCAGATTAGTCCTTACCAAATTAAGACCCTAGACGACTACCCCTCTCCATTCACTCCCCCCCCATTCGTAACTCAACCATCTCTCTCTCTCTCTGAGACTCTCTCTAGAACCTTTCTCCTTCTTCGAGCTCTGCCTCTCCTTCTCCGGCCACCTCCCTTGCCGGAAACTATGAGGTTCTCACCTCTCCTCGACCCAATGGCTCCGCCTTTCATGTCTGTGTCACCATTGGAGGATCTCAAGCGACCCTGAGGCAGTACACTCCCATCTCCGGTCTCATGCCATGTTTTCCGGCCTCCTATGGCCATTCGAGTGAGGTCCTTGCATTTTCCGGCCATATGTCGGTAATATCTAAGTCTCTCTTCTCTTTTTGGGTTTTCTCTAGAAACCCTAGTTCTGAGATCTTCCGATCTTCTTATATCTATGATAGATCTATGTTCATCCGGAGGTTTACACCCATTTTTTCTTAAAGCCCCAATGCTTTTCAAAAGATTCTGCATTTTTGAGAACTAGGGTTTCTTGACACCTTTTTTAAACGTTTGAACTTCTGATTTTAGTATTAATATTGATTTCTAGTATATTTTTTGAACATTCTGCTTAGATCTCCTATTTTACTCTTAAGTATTCTGATGAAACCCTAATTTTTAAGGTTTATATCCGTATTATTTATCTGTATGTCCTTCTGGATTCTCTCTGAGTTCTATACTTCTTGCCGTAGTTTGTTGTTAGGGCTTCGATTTTCTATTGTTTCTCCAAATACTTTCTTAGGGTTTCTATGATTTTGTTCAATACATGTTGTTTAACGATTAATAGGTCTGACTGTTTTCCTTATTGATTGTTCACACAATAGTTTATACTGATTTTTTGTGTGAACTCCTTAGACCTGAGATATCTTCCCTGAATATGTGACTTTGTGTATTTTCCTTGTAACTCTGTACTGATTTTCGAATTGTTTCCTTGTCTGTGTGATACTTTCCTTAGTTAGCATTGGGTCTCTATGATTTTCAATCCCATTCGTGATTCTTGTGACTAATTTTCAGAACTAAATTGTACCATACCCTATTTATGTGCACGAATATGTTGCTGATTGTCTGACATATACTCCCCCTAATTATGTGTTATGTACCTAGACTTATTTACTTGCTATATACCTTACTATTCCTTTTATGGTAAAGTTCAGCTTTATAGTTGACTCTTTTCCTTATTTAACTCTAATTGTGCTGTTTGAATTATGACTCCCTAATGAAAGGGAGTCCAGGTCTTTGATTGATTCTGATTGAACATTATTTCTATGATTATGTAAAACTATTACTCCTTACCTTATTTCACTACTCGTTTTCAAAACTATATATACTCTATTCATACACAGACACACACATGAACTGATCAGTTCAAAATCTCTCTATCACAATTAGAAAACTCTCTACTCTCTCTTCTGTGCTAACTACTACTATTCTAAGTTAGCCGGCTGCAAGCCAAGGCTAACCATTGTGCATCTCCTACTTTCCTGTTTGTGTTACTTCTTTCTTCACTTCACTGGTATGTTCTAATTTAGATTTCAGTCCTCAAACCAACATATTTCTACTACTGTTGTAATTCAGTATGCTTCCAATTTGCTTTCTTATTCTTCAGCATGTATCTAGGATCCTGAACTCCCATCTGCATGTTTAAGTTAGGCTTTATTTGTTTATGACAAGCATGTTTCTGTATACTTAACAGCTACTTCTTACATGCTTATGACTGGTACATTAGTTTAACCATGACTTTAGTTGTTAGGGTTAATCTAACCTAGCACTTTACTATACCCCCTAATCCTCTAGACCCTTAGGAGTTTCTGATCGTATGCCTATGTGTGTATTTGCCTACTGCATGTCTGCCCTCACATGCTCTGTAGTTGTCCCTCAAATCCCATTATCCCTGTTTGTGATTGTTGGACTATCCTTGGTCCTTTGTGTGATGTTAAGCTTCTATTTCCTTCTTCAAAACTGTTTTTCTTACTTACCCTTTCTCAAAACTGTTTTCTTACTTAAACCCTTTTAAAAAAAAATAAAAGGACTCTCACATATACTCTTAGAAGTCTAAGTTCAGCCCCCTTCGTGTGAGCACTGCTTTGGGGACCCTTTGAGTGCCCTCTGAACTCTGACACACAAGGCAGGCACTTCCCACACTGCACATGTTTAACTCTTTGTCTATGTCTGGGTGTGAGCACTGCCCGGGAGCCCTTGAGGTCCTTAGGGAACTTTGACACACCCGGACTACGAAAGGCTATGAAACGTCAAAGGCATTAAGGTTTGGAAGATCTAGGCCTAATTGAAGGCTCCCTATACAAGTAACTTCTTATTTCCTTTGGTTGTGTAATTCATAATTCCTTGGCCTGTAATAATTTGTAAACAAATATTTGGGAGTGGATAGTGAAAAGGGAAGGGTAGTTATATAGATTATCCATGTTAAAGGGTGGATACCATGCCTCTAGGTTTACATTTCTTACGTGTGCACTAGAAATTCATGCTTAGGGCTGATCGTATGCGAGCATATCATGCATTAGACATCCTGTTTCTTAGGACCATGTTTACTGCTTCAGCACCCTGTTATGGCATTATCATTTATCATATAGAAATCATGCTCTAGGATTAATCGTTAATATAAACCTGCTATTCATGTAAATCATTTCTAATGTCGCTGTAATGTTGTGTTAGAATCATGCTTAGGATAATAATGTTTAACAAAAGAATTAGACCCTTTGACTAAAGCTTATTTTTAAGATGAATACGGGTTACTGATAATCAAGGAAATGGAGAAAAATGAATAATAGACAATATTACAGAAATATAGAAAATTGAAGTCAATTATATTCGAGAATCAGATGCCTTTACAAGCTGTATTCCCCTCCCTTATATAGGAAATTCTTATAACATACAACTCTTGCTATGGTTTCTCATTAATGACTAATTATGACATTAATGAGGCGTTACAAAGGATAAGAGTAATTGGGGTACGGTTACATAATGTTCGAGTAATCAATTGTGGGTCTTTGAATCTGCCTGTAGCTTTGTCCAGATTCATTCTGACCGTGCTTCTCTCCTGTTTTGATCAACTTGAGTTTCCCATGGCTGATAAGCTCGAGGGTTTATTGAACTGTGCCTCTTTGTACCGTATCTCTTCAAAGGATCACATCCAGCTATCGCGTATTTCTGTGTCCACGTGACTGGCTGAGTTGTCAAAAGTTTGTTTACGTGTGAAACTCTTTTTTACCAATACAGATAGTCCCCCCACTTACCATATATTTAACGATTAATATTTGGTAAGTGGATATTCATTTATGGCGGGAATATTTTGCCGCCGCTTTTCCTCGAATCATTGTATCCTTCTCTGCACCATAGGCGTCGTTTGTCATTTCCATTTAATGCTCGTACCACGTGTCCTTTTCAGATTGGTTCTGCATTTACTCGGCACTTTTTCGGGCTTTTTGTGGTTGTGCCAGTCCCGAAGTGACATCTTCAATTATGACTTTGCATCATTATTTTTCTTTTTTTCCTATGTTTGACGGTTGTCCTCAAGTATACATACCTTTTTTCTTTTCTTTGCTTCCACGAAACAGTTTTCTAACTTTGTCTTTTGTAAAGAACTTTCTTCTTGCCTTTGCAAACATGTATTCTTCAAACCAACCTCAAGGAGTAATTGATATTGAAATTTTAACGCCATCTTCTGCTCCGACTAGGAATCGGAAGAGTGGTAGACTTAGAAGTCAAGGATCCACTCCTTCGAGGGGTTCCTCTTCTCTTCAGATAGTTCCTTCTTCTTCCACTAGATCTATAGTTTCTCCAAGGTTTAGGATTTCTCGGTCTCTGTCTAGAGGTAGAGGCGAACGCCTTCGTGAACCTGGAGTCGATGAAATTATCCCTGCTGAGTTTATTTTTGCTAGGGATAATCAAGTTCTTGTAGACCAATCTTCTTCTCTTGAAAGTGTCGAAAGATATCCAACCCTTATAACTGAGGGTCAGATTTCTCTTGTTCGTAGGGAGTGCTTTTGGAGGTCTGACTTAAAGGTGTAATCTGGGTCGGGCTTGGGCCAACGGGCCAAACAGGCCCCGGTCTAGATGGGCTTGGGTCAGGCGGGCTCGGGCCAAATGATCCTAATGGGTAGAAACGGCCCGCTGTGGGCCTAAGCCCACATGGGCCCGGGCTAAGTGGGCCGGGCCCACGGGCCCAAACTGGCCCAAACGATCCGGGTTATTTTTTAAAATTTTTTTTTTATCTAAGGCAATTTCTTGTAAATATTGTGACATAAATCTTGTAATTCAAATTTAAAACACAAAAATAGTAAAGAGATATTCAAACTTGCACTAAAAAATCCAAACGGCTAGTTTTTTAAGTTATAGCCGTTGGCTATTTAAAAAAAAAAAAATATCTTTATGTAATTATATTATATTATCTAAGGCAATTTATTGTAAATTATATTATATAATTATGACTTATGTCTTGTAATTCAAGTTTAAACACAAAAAAAAAATGCAAACAAATATTCAAGGAAATGTCTTATAATTTTTATTAATACGACCTTTAAAAAAATGATAATATATTTCTTAGTCTTCTTCCCCCCAATGGAATGAGCACAACAAGGTACTAATACCACCATTAAAAGGAAAAAAAACTAATCAAGATGTGCCAAAATACAAGTTACATATTAATCTACATATTATCTCTAACAAATTTCATAAATCCTTCAAGGTTCGGAGGAATTTCCGTTGGTGGTGGCGGAAAAGAAGCTTGTTCATCACCGCTTCCGGGCGAAGCATCATCCTCCGCAAGTTCCGCTAGAATTTCTTCATAAGTTTCGTCTATCTCCGGTTGTGATTCAAGTTGTCCAAAATTTCTTTTTTCTGAACGGAGCCAATCTCTGAAGTGTACTGATTTTTCCAAGCTCTCCCTTATAGATGCTCTATGATCACCGATTTGAAGTCTTGCTTGACTGAAAGCGCTCTCCGATGCCACTGTTGAAGCTTGAATACTTAAGATATCTCGAGCCATCCTTGAAAGGACCGGATAGTGTTTTTCTTTGTCCTTCCACCATTCCAAAACATTGAAGGTGCCGTCGGGATTCTCTGTTTCAAGTCCCTGCGACAAATAAACTTGAAGCTCATTTAGTTGTGAACTATCACTAATATTATCACCTTGAGAACCCCTGAACCCCGTCCAAGAACTAAGTGATTTTAGTCCCGCAGATCTTTTAGATGACTGCGAGCTAGACGAGGTAGGAGTTGGAACATTTGGTCTAGCATGATCTAATGCAACTTGATAATTGTTATAAATTGTTCGAGCATTTATTTTAATTGAGGCTTTTTCATCTATAAGTGTATCATATTCCTCAGTTGAAAGTGGTAAATCATTATAAATTTGAGTATACCAATAGTGAGGACCTCCTAATTTCATGGTAGGATTTACCATGGCTGCAACACCATAAAGAGGGGGGATAGGGAAAAAATAATTTTTAAACTTATCTTTCATATCATCAATAGCACATTGGTAAACTATCCCACCCTCTGAAAATTGAGTAAATAATTCTGCAAGTGATGAAATATAAACTAAACAGTTAAAAATAGTAACATAATATTGCCCAGATAATTCGTTTGTAGAAACATGAAAATGTTTTAAAAAATCTAGAAGAGTTTTAACATTAGCCCAATCTTGATTTGTAAGGTGCTCATCATCATCACCACATACACGAGCATTATAGGTTGCACTTATTGGGTTTCTATATTCATATGCAACAACTAAACTTTCACACAAGTATTCCATCTAATCGGACAAGGTTTAGGAACCTTTCTTTCTCTAAGGCTAAATTCATCACATTTTTTACAATATTCTCTAACTCTACTTCTACGGTTTGAATAAAAAAGTCAATGAAGAGCGAATTTAACCTTGGCAATTTCAACATTTAAAGTTTTCATACCATCACCGACGATTAAATGGTAAGTATGACAAATACATCTAACATGAAAAATATTACTAAATGCAGGACTTAGTGTAGTTGTAAGAAAACCTATAGCATTAGTGTTACTAGAAGCATTATCCATTGAAACTGATATTATTTTATCTCTAATGCAAAAATATCTACAAATATCTGCAACTGCCTTAGCAATAAACTTACCTGTGTGACTTGAAGCAATTATTCTATAAGCAATAATGCATTTTTGTATTATCCAGTCCTCATCAATCCAATGAGTGGTAACAGTAAGATAATCACAGTCATTACCACTCCTACCAATATCAGTAGTAATAGAAACACGATTACTAATATGAGTAAATAAATAACGCAAATATTGTTCATATTCATGTTTATATTTATAAATATCAGCATTTACGGTTGTGCGAGGCCATCCTTTAAAAGTAGAATTATAAATTCTTCTAATGTAATGGACAAAGTGAGGATTAGAGGGAAAACTATATGGTAAGCACATAATAGTAACCATTTTTTCCAATTCTTCATTATCTTTATTTGGATCGTAATACAAAATGCCACCAGTAACAATGTTAATTCCCGGTTGAACTAGATTTGAACCGGTACTAGTGTTAATTCCCTGGGTACCTACAGTTGTCCCCTCTTGCCTAGCTTTCATTTGAAGTACTCTAGTTTTATCATTAGGGTGTTCCATTATGTGTCTGGTCAAACCACCCGTACTGCCACGGTCTCCAGTAAATTTATGAGACATCAAGACGCTACAAGTTTTACACTTAGCCTTATTTTGATCTCTTAGTTGAGTAAAAAAGTTCCAAACAAGAGATGTTTCGGACCGTTTAGAAAGTTGCCTATTAAAAGTAGGGGTTACTACAGGAGGGTCAGCCGAGGCATTATTTTGATAACAATCAGTTTGGTTAGCAACATGACTAGTAGGTGTATCATCTAAATCTGGTTGCGTTTCATCTAAATCAACATTTTCCTCTGGAATACCATAAAGAGAATTCATATATTCATCATTTAATTGTGAACCTGGTGTAAGATCATGTATAAATTGACTATCGGTAAATTGAAAACAAGGGTTATCACTATCAAGAATAACAGGTGGAGGAGGACGGGTAACAGGTCTAGGTCGGGGAGCCGGGGCCGGGGGAGTAGTAGTAGCTTGCCTACTAGATTCACCAATTTTAGATTTTCCCTTACCACCAAACATTTTTTTCAAAGAAAAGTCCATATTAATTATAAGGAAAACAAATTAAACAAACAAAACTATAATATTAAAACTTAAGAGTTGGAACGAGTTTACCGAATTGACGAACAACTTCTTGAAAATTATATAATGTTGAAGACTTGAAGACTTGAATACTTCAATTCACCAACTTCACAATTTTCCACAAATTGCAATAATAAAGTAAGAAATTATAGAAGAAAATTAGAGAGAGATTGATGATTTTGTGAGTAAAAATGAAAGAATGAGGGGGTATTTATAGTTGAGAATAGGGAAAAAGTATAATTATAAAAAGTTTTGGGGCCAAATGGCTATTTTTAAAAAATACATACGACTAAAATTAAAGGGCCAACGGCTAGATTTTAAAATTCTGACTGTTGGCCATGTTTTAAATAATTTTTTTTAAAAACAAAATAGCCGTTGGGCCCGTAAGGCCCATTTGGCCCGTTTGAACCAGCCCAGGCCCACCTGCCGGTCCCGGGCTAAACGGGTCCGGGCTCACAGTCCCTCCCCCAGGCCCAACCTATATGGGCTCACAGGCCCGTCTAGACCGGACCCGCCATGGGCCAGCCCTTTTAGCCCACAAGCCTATATGGGCCACCGGCTCGGTCCGGTCCCGGTTCAGGTCCGGCCCACCTGCCAGCCTTAGTCTGACTTTCCTGTCTATATTCAGAATAGTAATCAAAGAATATCATCTTACAAGACGGGATATTCTTTTGTTTATACGTATCCTTTCACTCTAGGGTTTAGACCCCCCATTGACCCAGTTATAATTGAGTTTTGCCACTTTTTCAATATCTTCTTAGTACAAGTTGGTCCGCTTGTGTGGCGAGTTGTCGCATGTCTTAGGAGTTTGGCTTCTTTAGCCTCGGTTCCTTTTACTTTCATTAATATTATTCATCTTTACTCTCCTACCTTATTTCGTGAAGGGGTTTTCACTCTGACTGCTAGAAGCAAAAGAGTGTTGGTAATCCCTGGAGATGATAAGGATAGGGGTTGGTACCTCCGGTATGTTGTTGTACCCACTGTTGGTATAGTGGGTGAAGAAAATCTTCCCTTCCCTGAGAAGTGGAATCGCGCACGTGAGTATGCTTTAGCTCACATTTATTTACTTTTTCTCGTTTTGACTTGAGATGTTTTATTAACACCGTATTTGTTTCTTCTTCTCTCAGCAATCATGAATACTGTTGAGAATGTCTCTGGTATTCGTGATTGAGTAGAAAATTTGTTGTCCATTGCTCCTTTAGAAGAGAGATCTTGGAAGTACCTCGTTGGGAGGTATGGTTGGCATGTAAAGACCCACGGTAAGTGAAGCTCTTGTTCTTGCTTCTTTCCTTACTCGAGTCTCTTTTTTCTTTTTCGTTTAACTTTTTCCCTTTTAATAGGGTTCTCCGCTCGTGGGGTGTCTGCTTCATCTATCGCGAAGATGTCTTTGGCTCAGGCACAAGAAATTATTGTTGGTTCATCTTCCTCGAAGAGGAAGATTGGTGAGTCTCGTTCCGTAGAAGAAGAAGAAGAAGGTGCTTTAGTGCACATGCCACAGAGTAATCAATTGTGGGTCTTTGAATCTGCCTGTAGCTTTGTCCAGATTCATTCTGACCGTGCCTCTCTCCTGTTTTGATCAACTTGAGTTTCCCGTGGCTGATAAGCTCGAGGGTTTACTGAACCGTGCCTCTTTGTACCATACCTCTTCAAAGGATCACATCCAGCTATCGTATTTTTCTGTGTCCACGTGACTGGCTGAGTTGTCAAAAGCTGGATTATGTGTGAAACTCTTTTTTACCAATACAAGTAATGCGCTAATAAACAAGTCATCCTCATACTTGCTACATAGCATGTTCAAATACTATGACTTTATGCATTTAGAAATCCTGCCTAGGAATTCTGCATACCACCCATTCTGCATCCCTATGTGTGCATATTAGATATCATGTCTTAGGACCTCATTCAACACCCAGTTTAACTACTGATTGCATGAAAAAGGCTCTAAAAAAATAATTTCACCATGTGTCCAAACAACTGGTAATAGTTCTGTATTTTTGCAACACCTAAGTACAACATGTTTAGGAAAACTAACTTGTAACAGTTTTTTTTAATAATCTGGATAATTACTGAGCATTGTCATACCCTTAAGCAAGCTTTAGGTGTTAAATCTATTAAAACTAGAAACATACTACTTTATACTTGCTATTAATGGTTATAATCAGTAAGAAACTGATAAAATTTATCCTATTAATCAGTAATAAAGTTTCCTCACTATTGCATTCTCGCATAGATATCATGCCTTAGGTTCTGAAGTTATTAAGGCCTTACTTGTGTTTGAGTCGTGCTATTTATGTGCATAATATGTGGAGGAATACTTGGGCCTCGTATCTGCTCTTATTTGTATTCCCCTTATCTGAAGTCCTAATTGTCATTGTTTGTCGCTTAGAATTTTGTCCTTTTAAACCTAGGGGTCAACCTAGTGCTTCCTTTTAGTATAGTAGTCCTAGCCTCCTCCAGTACTGATAGGATGGGACGGGTAATAGCACGCAATAAAGTCTGTGAACAACACACGCTTTAATTGCCTTCACGGGGTGGGAAGGGTAGAATATGGATTGATGACCGGTGCACTAATACCACGTGTAGCCCCTTTCGAGGAGTGATTACCGGGTATTGCATTGATGTGATCCATATTATTATAAACATAGGACACATGTACACGCTAGTTCGTAATCATCTCTACTGTTATCTAAAAACCTATATGCTTAAGACTTAAATCCCCTCTTATTTGAGCCTTTACTTGTTATTTGCTAGTTGTACAAATTCACGAAATCATTTGGCCGAGAACCACACTTGTGGATCCTGAGGGGTGCCTAACACCTTCCCCTTAGGATAATTTCAAGCCCTTACCCAAATCTCTGGTTAGAAATGTAGTTGTTATTGAACCCCTTAGGTGCCCTAACGCACCGTTAAAATCGTTAGGTGGAGACTCTTCAAAATATGCAAACTCCTTGCCCAAAAGAAAAGAGTTGTCCCAACCAATGTCATAAACCCGATATTCCGCGAGGAAGAGGAAAAAAAAGGGTGCACAACAAACCTCAACTTTGGAATCAACACTCAATTATCACCAAAGATTCATAAACATGATAAAAGCGATCGATTTAACAATACTAGTCTAAGAATGGATAACATGAACAAAAGAAGCTATAATTCCAAGAAGCCAAAACCCACCCGCATGCTTTAATCCGTCTACAACGCATAAGTACTCGTCACCTCACGTATATGTTTTTCCTAACCATTAAACAAGTAGCAATTAGGCAAACAATTCCTACTCCCTCAAGACAAGGTTAACCACGACACTTACCTCGCTCCAACGACCAAACTCAAAGCTCAACCATGCCTTTTCCTTTCACACAAGCGTCCAAACCAATATAATCTAGCAAATTACCAACCAAACAATTCAATTTAAGACTTAGGAACTACCCACGATTGTGAATAATTCAATTTAGATCATTATTAAAAAAGTCAACAAAAGTCATCACCCAGGACCGTTTGGTCCAAACCCGAATTTCGCGCCAAAACCCGATTTCCCGTTCACCCGTGAGCCTGGCTATGTGATTTGTTTTGGAATCCGACCTCAATTTGAGGTCTAAATCTCCAAATTACCAAATCCCTAATTTCTATCCAAAAAACCCCAATTCTCCCATGAAGACCTTAGATTTTAGGTTGCATCTTAGGAAAAAGTAGTGGAAGATTGAAAGAAATTAGTTTAAAATCACTTACTAAAAATTTGGGGTAGAAAGGTTCTTTGGAAAATTGCCTATATTCCTTCGTAAATCAGAAATTGCCTTGGGGGATATCTACTCTAAAACAATCGTCTTCATCGAACGGACATAGAAAAGTACGTGAAATGATGAAAAGGTAGGGAAATCTACTCTGCATGTCCAACTCAGACTCCCAAGTAGATGCATCGGCGGGCGGACCTCTCCACTGCACTCGAACTGAAGGATAACTCTTCGCCCTCAACTGACGAACCTACCGGGCTAGAATAGCCACCGACTCCTCTTTGTAAGTCAAATCCTTATCCAGCTGGACAGAGCTGAAATCTAATACATGGGACGGATCACCGTGATACTTCCGAAGCATGGACACGTGGAACATCGGATGAACTGTTGATAACTCTGGTGGCAACGCAAGCCTGTAAGCCACCTCTCCTACTCTCTCCAGAATCTCAAAAGGTCCGATATACCTAGCGCTCAGCTTGCCCTTCTTTCTGAACCTCATTACACCCTTCATGGTGATACCTGCAGCAACACTCTCTCCCTGACCATGAATGCAACACTCTTATCCAAGGCATCCTGTACTAGATCTGTACCCAAAAACCGAGCCTCCCCCGGCTTGAACCACCAAACTGGTGACCGACACCCCCTATCGTATAATGCTTCATAAGGAGACATCTGAATGCTCGACCGATAGCTCTTGTGTTAGGAGAACTCTACAAGGGGAAAGAATTGATCCCACGATCCTCCAAAGTCTATAACACATGTGCGAAGCATATCCTCCAATATTTGTATGGTGCACTCAGACTGGCTGTCCGTCTGAGGATGAAACGCTATGCTCAACTCAACCCACGTTCCCAACTCATGTTGTACTTCCCCCCAAAAGTGCGAGGTAAACTGGTACCTCAATCCGAAATAATAGACACGGGCACATCGTGAAGACGGACGATCTCGTGGATATAAATCTCTGCCAACCGCTTCTAAAATAGGTAACTGCCACAGGAATGAAATGCGCTGACTTAGTCAGCCTGTCCACAACCCAAATGACATTGAACTTCCTCTGAGTCCGTGGGATTCCAACAACGAAATCCATACTGATATGCTCCCACTTTCACTCAGGAATCTCTATCTGCTGAAGCAAGCCACCTGGTCTCTGATGCTCATACTTCACTTGCTGACAATTCAGGCACCGAGCTTCATAAGCAACTATATCCTTCTTCATCCTCCTCCACCAATAATGCTACCGTAGGTCTTGATACATCTTGGCGGCGCTCGGATGAATGGAGTACCGGGAGCTGTGGGCCTCCTCAAGAATCAGCTCACGAAGTCCATCCACATTAGGCACACAAACACGACCCTACATCCTCAAGACCCCGACATCACCAACAGTAACTTGCTTGGCACCACCATGCCGCACTGTGTCCGTAAGGACCAACAAATGAGGGTCGTCATACTGCCGATCTCTGATACGCTCATACAAAGAAGATCGAGCGACTGTACAATCTAGAACACAACTGGGCTCTGAAATATCCAACCTCACAAACTGGTTCGATAAAGTTTAAACATCTGTTGCAAGCGGCTCTCACCGACTGGAATGAATGCAAGGCTGCCCATACTCGCTGCCTTTCTACTCAAGGCGCCGGCCATCACATTGGCCTTCCCAGGATTATATAAGATGGTGATATCATAGTCTTTCAATAGCTCCAACCACCTTCTCTGCCTCAAATTTAGATCCTTTTACCTAAACAAATACTAAAGGCTCTGGTGATCTGTGAAAAACTCACACGACACACCGTAAAGGCAGTGCCTCCAATTCTTCAGCGCATGAACAATGGCTGCCAACTCTAAATCATGGACATGGTAATTATTCTCATGAACCTTCAACTACCGCAACGCGTATGCAATCACCTTTCTCTCCTGCATCATTACCTCATCGAGCCCAACACGGGACACATCACAATATATCGTATAAGATCCTGAACCTGTGGGCAACACCAACACCGATGTTGTAGTCAAAGCCGTCTTGAGCTTCTGAAAACTCACCTCACACTCGTCTGACCATCTGAACGGGGCACCCTTCTGGGTCAACCTGGTCAACGGGGCTGCTATAGATGAAAACTCCTCCACAAATCGACGGTAATAGCCCGCCAAACCCAAGAAAATCTTGATCTCCATAGCTGAGGTGGGTCTAGGCCAGTTATGCACTGCCTCAATCTTCTTAGGATCTACCTGAATGCCCTCTGTTGAAACAATGTTCCCCAAGAACGCGAGTGAATCCAACCAAAACTCGCAGTTTGAAAATTTAGCATATGAATGGTTGTCTCTTAGAGTCGGAAGCACAATCCTAAGATGCTGCTCATGCTCCTCTCAACGGCGGGAGTAGATCAAGGTATCGTCAATAAACACAATCACAAAGGAGTCCAAATAAGGCTTGAACACTCGATTCATCAAATCCATGAATGCTGCTGGGGAATTCGGTAACCCAAAGGACATCGGATGCCCAAATCCGAGAGCTGTCTTAGGGACATCGGATGCCCAAATCCTCAACTGATGGTAGCCAAATCTCAAATTAACTTTCGAAAACACCTTGGCACCCTGAAGTTGATCAAATAAATCATCAATCCTCGGCAATGGGTACTTGTTCTTGATGGTGACTTTGTTCAACTACCGATAATCTATGCACATCCTCATCGATCCATCCTTCTTCTTCACGAACAACACAGGTGCACCCCAGGGCGAGACACTAGGTCTAATGAAGCCCTTATCAAGAAAAATCTTGCAACTGTTCCTTCAATTCCTTCAACTCTGGCGGAGCCATACGGTATGGTGGAATGGAAATGGGCTGAGTGCCCGGAGCCAAATCAATACATAAATCAATATCCCTGTCGGGTGGCATCCCCGGTAGGTCTGCAGGAAATACCTCTGGAAACTCACGAACAACTGGCACGGAATCAATGGGAGGAACCTCGGCACTAGAATCAAGAACATAAGCCAAATAAACTAGGCACCCCTTCTCGACCATATGTCGAGCCTTAATGTAAGAGATAACCTTGCTAGTAGAATGGCCAGGAGTCCCTCTCTACTCTAATCGAAGCAACCCCGGCAAGGCTAAGGTCACCATCTTGGTGTGACACTCCAATATAGTGTGATACGGTGACAGTCAATCCATACCCAATATAACATCAAAATCAACCATATCGAGAAATATGAGATCTACGCTAGTCTCAAGACTCCCAATGGTGACCACATATTAACGATAAAAACGATCTAAAGAGAGTAGACGTTATATCAAGAAATTCTCAATCGAACTTGTACGGACACGTTCGAACCACTACCGAAATATATACTTTTATACTATCTTTTTGCTTTCTTATTTACAAGTCTAAATCCTGTTATTAGCTACTCTTTTTGGTTATCAGTAGCCCGAGTACTTCTTAAAATAGCATTGACTAAGAATCCAATTCTTTGGTTAAACAAATTGGTTCCGTTACCGGAAAATTGATAATCTTTGTTTTTTCGCGAATAACCTTTATCGAATCATGTCAAATACCAACGACAAAAACCAACAAACAACTGGAACCCCAGTTCCATCGCCTCAGGGATCCCCACGAGGTTCAAGGGACAACTCCCCAGAAAGATCTACAAACGAGTAAACAGGAGGACAAGACCATGTATTGCAGATGGTTGATGAATATGTGAGTGAAGCTTTTCAAGCTTTCATGAGGGGGCTACCAACTGTGACACCTATGCCTCCTCCAAACAACACCGCGACTATAGAAAATCCACAATCTGGACTAGAAAATTCAGGAAGTAGAGGCACTCTAAATGAATCACTTGAAGGAAGACCAGGTATGTCTAATAATTCATATTTACAATATTTAATACTAACCTTGCAGAAACAGGTGAAGGAACAAAAAGATCGCATCGAGCAAATTCCTAGAGTACAGCCTGTCATCAAGGGTATTGATATTGATAAATATTCTCAATAACCCTGGAAGCCAAGTGCAGCACCTTGTCGATTCCCAAGAAATTCAAAATGCCTGGCATACCAATGTACGATGGGACAACTGATCCACGTGATCATGTTACTGCTTTCACCACAGGAGTAAAAGGCAACGACCTAACTAAGCAAGAAGTTGAATCCGTGTTGGTCAAAAAGTTTGGGGAGACACTCACCAAAGGAGCATTAACATGGTATTCTCTTTTGCCCAAAAATTCTGTTGATTCTTTTGCTGAGCTTGCAGACTTGTTTATAAAAGCACATTCCGGTTCGCAAAAAGTGGAAAAGAGAATGGAAGAAATATTCAAAATAAAACAGGGAGATGTGGAGTTGCTTCGTGAATTCATAGACATGTTTCAACGTGAAAGGATGCTTCTACCCAGAGTACTTGACAATTGGGAAGCTATGGCTTTTGCAAGTAATTTGAACGATAAAAGATCTGAATCCACGAGGAGACTCAAAGAAAGCTTGAGAGAGTTCCCAGCTACGACATGGAACGATGATTATAACAGGTACATCACCAAACTACGAATTGAAGAAGACACTATTGCCCAATCAAAAACAGAAGACAGGATGAGTTCTAGACGTTCCGAATCAGAAAGGAAAACTGGCAAAAACAGGTACGATCCGTACATGGGACCGTCGGGACGAGAGGCTTGTTCCAAATTTGAAAACCCACGGACTGATCACAGACCGTCATATAAAGATTCGAGCTCATCATCATCAAGATCCAAAAAGGATCGAGATGAACGAAGTAGAAGTAATGCAAGAATTGGAGATTACAATTTCAATGTAAGCACTTACGAATTAATTACAATATTAAGAAATATGGGTGATAAAGTTCGTTGGCCCAAAGAAATGAGGTCAAATCCAAACAGAAGGAACGTAGAATTCTGGTGTGAATTTCACAATGATCATGGGCACAAAACATCAGACTGCAGGTTATTGCAAGGTGAGGTAGAACACTTATTAAAACAAGGTTTTCTAACATAACTGTTTAGTGAAAAAGGTAAACAGGAATGTGTAAAGAATAGGCAGGAGCCCCCAAAGCCACCATCTCCGAAGAGAACTGTAAACGTGATCAATAGAGGAGATGAGGTAAAAGGCGTAACTTATACTTCAGCAAGAACGATGACCAAGTTTACAGTGACCCATAGGAAACGGACTTGTGAAACTTTGGAGGCTGACATCATCTCATTCGACGACTTAGATGATGATGGATTACTGCTTCCACATAATGACGCACTGGTAATTTCTCTACTTATACATGACACTAACGTGAAAAGAGTATTGATTGATCCAGGTATCTCGGTAAATATCATTTTGCTGAGGGTTGTGGAAGAGATGTTAATGGGGGACTGTATAATTCCAAAAGCACGTTCCTTGTCCGGATTCGACAACTCTACTGTCATAAAAAAAGGAGAAATTGAGCTTAATACCAATGCAAAAGGCGTCGTCAAATAAGAAAATTTTCAAGTTATAGATACAGATATGGCTTATAATTTAATCATGGGAAGACCATGTATCCATGACATAGATGCAGTACCATCCACCCTGCATCAGGTAATCAAATTCCTTTCCAGATGGGGAATCCAGCAAATTCAGGGTGATCAGCAGACTTCAAGAAACATCAACTCAGTGATGCATTCCAATAAAAAAGAAATAGCGGAGGAATAAAAAGACGAGGGAGAAACTCAAACAGACACGGAAGAAAATGATAAAGACACGGTGAATAAAGTCACCACAGATGTCACATCAAGACATACAGACATGGATTCCAGAGCTGATGTTATTCAAGAACCAGAAAAGAATGAAAAAATCAAGACAACGACTGAGGAGCTCGAAGATGTTCCATTGTTCGAGCTTAAGCCTGAGCAAAAAATCCACATAGGAGCAAGGCTAAGCCCGGCCAGAAGAGGTAAGTTAATTGAATATTTAAAAGTTAACGCAGATTGTTTTGCTTGTTCCCATTCAGATATGACAAGTATACCTCCAGAAGTGATGACTCACAAACTAAATGAAGACTCACAAAAGAAAGCAGGGATCGTTCAAGAATCAAGTGATCGATGAAGAGGTACAGAAACTCTTAAAATCGATTCAATACATGAGGTAAAATATCCTAATTGGTTAGCTAATACCGTAGTGGTACGTAAAAAGAACGGTAAATGGAGAGTATGCGTAGATTATACGGATCTGAATAAAGCATGCCCAAAAGACTCATTTCCATTACCACACATAGATCAAATGATTGATGCCACTATAGGTCATGAATTATTAAGCTTTCTAGATGCATATTCTGGTTACAATCAGATAAAAGTGGACCCCTTAGACGAGGAAAAACCCTCATTTATTACAAACAGGGGGACTTATTGTTACAAAGTCATGCCTTTTGACTTAAAAAATGCTGGAGCTACGTATCAAAGGCTAGTGACCCAGGAACATCTGGGGAAAACAATGGAGGTGTACATTGATGACATGTTGGTTAAGTCAACGAAGGCAGAAGATCATTTCCAACATCTCTTGACTACTTTCGAGATCCTCCGTAGGTATAACATGAAGTTAAATCCAGAAAAATGTGCCTTTGGCGTCGAATCAGGTAAATTTTTGGGTTTTCTCGTATAATATAGAGGCATTGAAGTAAATCCTGCTCAAATTAAAGCTATTGAAGAAATACCTGATGTACTAAAGAGCAAAAAATAAGTTCAAATATTAACAGGTAGGATTGCAGCTTTAGGAAGATTCATCTCCAGATCTTCAGAGAAGAGTTCTAAATTTTTCTCAGTACTAAAAAAGAAGAATCAATTCGAACGGACTGAAGAATGTCAACAAGCTCTGAAAGACTTGAAGGCTTATCTATTGAATCCCCCACTACTATCTAAACCAAAGGAAGGGGAAAGGTTATACATTTATCTTAATGTGGCAGAAATAGCCGTAAGTGCAGTCCTGGTAAGCGAGGACAAAGGTAAGCAATCTCCTATCTACTATGTAAGAGTCCTTACTAGATGCTGAAACTAGATATCCTCATCTAGAAAAATTAGCCTTGGCTCTAATCATGGCAACTAGAAAGTTAAGACCGTACTTTCAGTGTCACCTAATTACTGTTTTAACCTCATATCCTTTGAGAAATATTTTGCATAAGCAAGAACTGTCAGGTAGACTGGCTAATGGGAAATAGAACTAAGTGAATATGGCATAGTCCAGCAACCTAGGACTGCAATAAAGTCTCAGGTTTTAGCCAATTTTGTTGCAGATTTTAACACTAGCTTAATTCCTGAAGTAGAAAAAGAGTTACAAATCGTTACCGGAGCTAATCCAGGAATATGGACTCTATTCACCGACGGCTCTTCTAATATCAAAGGAGTCGGGTTGGGAATTGTTTTAATACCACCTTCGGGTGAAAAGATAGGGAAACTATTAAATGTTATCCCATTACTAACAATGAAGCAGAGTACGAAGCTGTCATTGCAGGACTCGTATTAGCACGAGAACTCTCAATTGAGCATATCGTAATTAAAAGTGACTCTCAACTAGTGGTTAACAGATGTACGGGACTTATACTGCTAGAGAGACTCGAATGCAACAGTATCTGGAAAAGACACGAGTCCTGATGCAGCAATTCCAGTCATGGAAGATTATGCAAGTACCTAGAGAGGAAAACGCATAAGTGGATGCGTTAGCTAATCTTGCAGCAGTTAAAGATGTAACGAATAAAGACAATGCTATTGTGATACATTTATTTCATTCAGCAATTGACCAGGACAAGAATGAGGTAACATTTAATAATCTAACCTAGGATTGGAAAAACGAAATTGTAAATTTTTTGCAGAATGGTACCGTGCCTAAAGATAAGAAAGAAGCTCAAGCACTTAATCGAAAAGCTGCACAGTACTGCCTAGTTCGTGACACTCTATATTGCAAAATGTTTGGAGGTCCCCTAGCAAGGTGCCTTGGACCAAACCAAACTGAGTACGTGGTGAAAGAAGTACACGAAGGGCATTGTGGGAACCATGCAGGTGCAAGATCCTTAGTCAAAACCCTAATCAGAGTAGGGTACTATTGTCCTAAGATGGAAGAAGACGCTGAAAATTTTGTAGCCAAATGCGATAAATGTCAACGATATGCTAACAATATGCATCGGCCCGCAGAATTACTACACCCGGTTGTATCACCTTGGCTATTTATGAAATGGGGAATGGATATAGTAGGACCTCTACCCCCTGCCAGAGGAAAGGTACTATTTTTACTTGTATTAACAGATTATTTCTCAAAATGGGTAGAGACAGATGCTTTTAAACAGGTGCGAGTAAAAAAAGTGAAAAGTTTCATATGACGAAACATTATATGCCGTATGTACCAAAGGAAATTCTATGTGACAATGGCCCCCAATTCATAGGCTCTAGAATCATATAATTCTTCCAAAGCTGGCAAATCAAACAAATCACTTCTTCACCATATCATCCTGTGGCTAATGCGCAAGCTGAGTCAACAAATAAAATCATTGTTAACAATCTGAAGAAACGATTGGAAAAAGCTACGGGAAATTGGCCTGAAGAATTTACCGGCAGTATTATGCTCTTATAGAACTACTGCAAAGACAGCCACGGGAGATACCCCATTCGCGCTTGTTTACGGCTCAGAAGCTCTAATACTAGTGGAAATTGGTGAATCGAGCATGAGATTCACAACAACAACAGAAGAAACAAACAATGACGAGTTGAGAACAAATCAGGATTTACTCAAACAAAGGAAAGAAGTTGCTTTAATACGCATGGTAGCTCAAAAGCAAATCATAGAGCGATATTACAACAGAAAAGCTCACCTCAGATATTTCAAAATTGGGGATTACGTCCTTAAGAAAGTCTTTCAATCAACAAAGGAGGCTGGAGCAGGAAAGTTAAATCCAAATTGGGAAGGACCCTACAAAGTGCGTGGTATTGCTGGAAAAGGAGCCTATGAGTTGGAAACCATGGATGGCAGAATTTTACCAACAAGTTGGAATGTTGTTCACTTGAAGAAATATTACTTCTAAGGAAAAGGAATACCCACGGTCAGGTATCATTACATTCAATTTTATTTAGTACAGTTAAAATTATACTAACCATTTTAGATGATAGGAAAAAAGCTAACCCATAACCAGATGATGATATTAATCCTGAATAGACACGAGGAAAAAAAACTGAATTCCCGGTCTAGGGTTACAACTTTCTGATGGACGTTTCAAAGGGTTAAGCAGTCATCATATAAACTATATACCTTCGAGTCCCGTATTTTTTTCCTTTTCAGGAAAAGGACCGCAAAAAAGGAATAGTCAAGTGCTCGAGATTTCATTCTTCAAAGCTCAAACACTTGGGGGACTATACAATTTGGAAGAGGCAAAGAAGACTATCAAAAGAGTCAAAGTTCAAGACTGAAGATGTATTTTTCCCAACAAATCAAAAGTTACAAGCAGAATCAAAGAGCCAAAGACAAAAACACAAAGCCTGATTCAGAAACCTACAAAGAAAATACTCGTGAATATAAACGAATGTTTAGGTTAAAGGTAGAATTTAGTTACGGAAAGAAATTCATACCCTAGTTACGGGAAGAAATTCATACCTCCCTGTTTATTCAAAACCTGTTGTAAATGAAAACAGTTACAAAAGAGTGATAGACGATACTCAAACACATGTAAAATGTTAAGAAAGTACGAATAATATAAAAACTTTCTGCAAAACATTATTCTGAATAAACATGTGAATTCTTATCTCTCTTTTGTATGTTTACACCATTATCAAGTTGAGATGTCTTCTTCATTAAGTGTCATTCATAAAAGGGCCTTCTTTCATAAATCGTGCTTATTTCAAAAAGACAAGAAATGTTGAAGCATTTTTAATGCAAAATTAAGTACCAACGGGGTAAAACAAAAACCCGAACGTAAAGCATGAAAACACTTAAGAGTAATACAAAAACTCGAAAAAACACAAGTCATGCTAAGAAATGTAAATATTAATATTATATAATGGTAAAAACTAAGTATTAACTTAGTTTAAACCAAATTTGTTTATACAAAGTATCCCCTAAATTGTCATTGGGGACTTACTAAACCAAACTTCACCCCCAAATGGGACTGAGGGTAACCACCAATTGTTTCAAAAATAAAAAAAGGGGTTGATAAACTTTCACTAAGCACTGGGAGGATTATTTTCATCAGCAAGAGGAGCAGCTTGAGATGGCGAGGCTTGGGCAACAGCTTCATCGGGCACGATCTCATCACCCATTGGAATTTCAACTTCAGGTGATGAAAAATTTTGACTTTGCCGAGACTTTTCAATCGTCTCCTTAGTCTTGGAAATTTCATCTTCTAAGTCAAAATTTTCTTGGCCCATTTCCGTCAATGTGTCAAGCCGGGCATTCAAATAAGCCCAACTCACATCAACAACCGCCTTATCCTCAAGAGCCTTGTAATCTTTCTCCCATTGTTCAATATCCACCCTCAGCTCATCTCTTTCAACCATGATAGCATCATAAGAAGCCTGCAAAGGGGCAAAAGATCTTTCCAGAAATTGAATCTTGTTTGAAGATTCACGGAGGTCCTCTTGGGTCTAAGTAAGTGATTGCACAAGTTCACCAGCATAAGCCTCCTTCTGGTCCAACAAAGCTTTCAAGCTTCTTATCTCTTCAGTAGCATGGGAAAGCTGCTCTGCAAAGGAAGACTCCTGGATGTTTTTATCCTTGCCTGCTTGACTTGATGAAGCCTTCTCGATGGCCAATTCCGCCGCAATATAATTACTCTAACCTGCTGCTCTAAGGTGCACTTTTCCTCTTCTACTGCTTTCATATCAATTTGAAGGCTCTCAAATTGTTCCTTCCAGTTATCAGCCTCGGTATGGTGGTCATTCATTAACTGCTCCGTATGTACGATCCTTTTCATCAACTCTGTACCAATGAGATTGATCTACACAAAAAAGGGAGAAAATTAGATACGGCAAAGGCTAGTGTTAAGAAGAAATAACAGGAAGGATACCTTCAAATATGAGTATGCAATATCATTCATCCATGTTAAGGAGCCATGACTTTCTCATTTTGAATTTTCAACCGGGCCAATCAAAGGCTTCAACCACACATCCGCCTGACCTGATTTCTTTAAGAGGCTACCTTCCGCATGAACCTCGATCATAATTCGCTTCATATCCCCATTTCTAGAAGACCCTACTTCAATAATAGAAGGCACGGTAGCAGGAGTAGATGAAGGAGCCACGGGTGGCACAGACGGGGAAGCAGAAACAACAATAGGCACGGTGGACTGAAGCTCCATTGGAGCAGAAGAAGGAAAGATGGCAAGAGGTGTCTCCTCTGAAATTGAGCCAAAACGTTGATGGAACAATTTTTCAACTGACTCAGTGGCTGCAGAAGGATTTTCCTCCTCAGAGTATGCGGGGGTAGAATAATCAGGCTCAGGCATGGAAGATAGACTAGTAAGGGGAGCAGATTCGTCATCAGACATGACTCTTCTTCTTGCTCGTGGCCTACGAACCAACGAGCCTTCCTCCTGATCCTCCTCATCTTCTAAGGTTTGAGTCCTATACACTTTTCTTTTTGACGAAGAATAATTTAAGATAATTTCTTGAGCCTTGGCCAAAGAGAGCTTCGAAGCAGTTATAGTAGCAGCGGTGACTCCTCGTTAAAAACCTACCATGGGTTTTTACTTTCCAACCAAACCTTGCAGAAAGGTATTTCCAAGAACGTTCTTCCATTGGAGCGATCAACAACAATTTTTCTACCCAAGCACGGAAATCGAAAATCTCCTTGACGGTTCCCATGATTGCTGAAAAAAGACAAAAACAGTCACGGTACTGAACATCTATCAAGAATAAGGAAATAAGTGAGTAAACAAAAACTAACGTGCAAAGTTCCACTTCTTAGGGAAGGATAAATTTTCTTCACCAACTAATCCATATGTAGGGGCAGCAACAAACCTAGCATACCAACCTCTATCTTAATCATCATCGGGATTGACTAAAACTCTCTTACTCCTAGCCACAAGATTAAAGATACCTTGGCGGAATAACTTGGGAGAGTAGAGGTGAATAAGATGATAAAAGGTAAAAGGAAGTGAAGTTAAGTTAGCCAAATATCTGAGGCATGCTACTGCCCTCCAGACGATAGGACCGATTTGTCCCAAACACACGTTAAAAATTTGACAAAACTCTATAATGACAGGGTCGATGGAAGGATCGAAACCCAAAATAAAAGGGTAGGTATATAGAAAAGAATAGCCTGCTTTGTAAGAAATCCTTTGATTTTTATGTGGGAGCAAGATCGGGAAATCAAATTTTCAATAACAGTCTTTGCGCACAAGAGAAATCAAACCCTCAGTAATTTGAGTAGGGTAAAGATCAGCGCGATCATGAGACGTCATTGAAGAAATTTGTTTTCTTATGGCTTCATTGTCATTTATGAAAGAAAATTCAGCGGGTACAATCTCATCTACCTTTGGTTCGCGAAGTGGTTCACTGGACTCTCTACTTTTAGAAGAAGATCAAGAAGCTCTAGCCCTAGAAGAAGATGGAGTAACAATAATCCTAGAAGTTGGTGGGGGATTGTTACGTTGAGAAGACCCTCTAGAAGGTGTTGAGCCCAAACTCCTTAATCTACCGCCCCTCCTACTCCGGAGCAGAGTAGAAGAAGGAGATAGTTCATCGACTATTATTACTTTTTTGGGGTCTGGGTTTAAAAAAGACATATTTGCAAGAAAGAAGGACTCGCAAGCAGCAAAAGAAAGTTAGAAGTTTTTCGTAGAAACAAAGGCAAAAATGGGTATTTATACACGAAGGCAACCGTCAAAAAATGGAAAGAAACTGATGTGAAAGTCATTATTAAAACTGTCACTTCGTGACTGATGCAGCCGCAAAAAGCCCTAAAGTATGCTAATGAATTCCAAAACCAATCTGGAATCACCACGTGGCACAAGCATTAGTAACAAGCGAAGCGAACATTCAGAGACAGATGCCATGACATGATTAGAATGGTGGCAAAAAATTCCCGCCATAAATATGTATCCACTTACCAAATATTCAATTGATAAATAAATGGTAAGTGAGGGAACTATATGTATTGGTAAAAATAGACATTACACGTGTAATATCTTGGATGATAAAGCAGTATACATGGAACAATAGAAGGGCGACAACTGGATGAAAGCTTAGAAAGAGGTACGGAGCAAAGAGGTATGGGGTAAACACCAACGAGATAATTAGAAGCGAAACCTCCAATCTAATCAAGAAGTTGGAGAGACACGGTCAGAATGAACCAGTGCAGAATAAGGGGCAGATTCATAGATTTTCAATCAATGAGCTAAACATTACAGAATCTTCACGCAACAGTTACAATTACCTATTGTAATGTTACATTAATATAATGCTCAATCATTAAGGAGAGTAGACGTTATATTAAGAATTTCTCTATAAAAGGGAGTAAAATCTCACTTGTATGGACACGTTCGAACCACTACCGAAATATACTTACTTTTATACTATCTTGTTGCTTTCTTATTACAAGTCTAAATACTATTATTAGCTAATTTCTTTGGTTATCAGTAGACCGAGTACTTCTTAAAATAGCTTTGACTAAGAATCCAATTCTTTGGTTAAACAACCTCCTCAACCTAAATGCGCCTACAATACCTAAAGTCGCGGTGGCTCTCGGAGTGCTCCAATTTCCCTCACACGATGTTTCCACCCCCTCTTTATTCAGAAGTTTATGAAAGTATGACTGTCATCTTTGCCTAATCTAGGGCCTCTTCCATCAATACTCGACCGTCCTCGTCTTTGATGCATCTCACTTGATCCAAGTCGGGGGCCTTCTTCTCTCTCGCTTTGGCCAACGAGAATAACTTCTTGTCCCCACCTTTGCCCCTAAGCTCCTCATACAGCCGACCAAATGCAACAGTCTTAGCCTCTGTGACCGCTAATTTTGCTTCCTTCCTAGTCTCCTTATATCTTTATCTGTTCGCTCTCCTCTGATCCTCGTTGGTGCTATCTACTAACTTAATGTAAGCCGCTTTCTCGGCTTCCACTTTTCAATAGTAACATAAATATCTTTTTTTTTTGTGGTAAAAACAGGAAATTTTTCATTAATAACTAAGGTGTTACAGGTACATGAGATACCACATTACAACTATTGAGAATAGCCAGTAACATAAATATCATATAACGCTAAAGTAGTTAAATTAGCATATATAGTTTATGTAATTCAATTTTACGGAATATCTCAATCTCAAAACTCAAAGAGTATAAGAAAAATCATAGTTGACGCAATAAAACTATATAACTTTCGGAACATAATAAATTATTCCACAATAAAGAGGTTTTATAAAATGTTATTTATGCGATCGATAAGGAGAATTATTACTTGAACGAATGAAAACTATCAAAATTTTGGTTAGACGCAAGGACTGCCAATTGCCAAGGGCTATTCTTTAATAACCAATTTTAAAATTATGATATGTAAAATATAATCAATTAAAAGAATCAAATTTAATTTTTCTTACCAAGTATGAGTTATTTGAGCTGGCATAACACCATAGAGTGAAAATAATTTTAAATTAATAAAATATTTCATTAATATGAGTTAAAATGTCTAATCAGTTTTATGTGATGAACACATCGTGCCAAATAATATGTACAACATTTATAAATGAGTCAATTTTAAACCAGTGATCATATATGAGACATTATAAATAAAAATTATAATTGACAAACTTTCAGTTCTTTTGCCGCTTATCTTACACCAAGAGACATGATTGTTCAGCAGGTTTATAGCTCTTAATATAAAAAGGTAAGTAAATTCAAGTGGAAGTTTCAATTTTTTCTATCATATTCATTCAATCTGTGTTGCTGATCTTCTTCAGCTGCTGCTTATCAGCACCTCCATATATATATATATATATATATATATATATATATATATATATATATATATATATATATATATATATATATATATATATATATATATATATATATATATATATATATATATATATATATATATATATATATATATATATATCTTTCTTCGGTATGTGTAGATTAGAAAGAGTTGGCTGAGCAGTAAATAGGCCTTTATCATACATGTTGTAGGCTGATATCACGTTCTTTATTTCTGGTGATCTTTCTCTTCTTACCACCTATTGCTGCAACATCTTTTGCCTCCTTCAGTCGAGAAATTAAAGACTAAACCTGAAATTACCAGAATATCCTTTTGTAATTTCTAGGCAACCACACATGACGATCATGAGGTGCTTCCACCACATTCACTACCTTTAATATTCATTCATATTTGCTAACTCAATGACACATTCACTACATTTAATGTTCTTTGTCACTGTTATCTTATCTTAATTGAGATATACATCTTGATTGAGAATGTGAGGGGTGGCTTAAGAAGGAAACTAGTAAAGTCTTGATTTAGGCCCCAAAATTTTTAATTGTGAATTTTATGATTTTATTTTAGTTTAGGCAATATAGAGTTTGCAAAAATAAAAAGAAAAAGTACAAAAAATATGGTAAAAAGAAAGAAAGAATACCTGTCTACTCTTTAACAGTAAAAATGTTTTAGAGCTTTGAATTAAACTACTAAAATCTTTCATATTAATAATTATTTTTTTACAATAATATCAAAGGTAATATATTGTAAATACATGCCTAACATCTTATTTGTTTAAATTATCCCTTACTAATATAAATAATAATAATACTATGTGAAATTAAAGACTTTAGTTATTAAGAATATTATACCATAAACAAGTTACATTAACTTTTTTACGTATATAAGTGTATACATAAGCGAAATCTAATTAAAAAAGAAGTTATCTCATAAAAAATTGGCTTTAATCCATTAATTTTATTGAACCGCCCTTAGAAGATATAAATCATAATTCAATTAATTTTCAAATTGTTAGTCCGTCCACTAATAAATGAGGACTAAGTGAACAGCCAAAACTGGACATTAAACTCCAGATACTACAATTCATCTTATTGTAACTATTGATCCCAACTCCTAAAATAGTTCACTTCAACCTCAAAATAAAGTAAATAAAAATATTCATATGGAGACTTAGCGGGCCATATCATAATTTGGTTGCATGGTACCCAAGACACGTGAACTGGGAACAAAAGGAGAAATAAGGAACATAGTTAACCCTATATAATTATTTGTCATGAGTTGTTCTCTATATTAAGAAACTCTATAAAAATAATCAAAAATAGCAATGCTTCAAGGAATCATTTGTATTTTATCCCCAAAATAATGCTTCAACATGATTACAAGATATGTTATCATCCACAAAAATCAGTAAACATATACAGATCAACATAATATTGTAGTGCCCCAAGAACGAAAGTAACACACTACCATATTTAGTCCCTACACATATGGAAAATTCTCCTAGCTCTTCAGCCACCGTAAGAAGAACGTTCCTCATTGTCATCATCATATATCTCATGACTTAAAAGTGGAATCAACTCTCCTTGAGTTCTCTCCTTGCCAAGTTCACATGCAATAATAGATGGGCGCCGACAACAAATCAATTTATGATACATGTTGCTACTCTTCAACCTATTGATTACTACGTCAATGAATTCCTTTGATATGGTCTGTTCATATATATTAAGAAAATTCAACTTATTTAACCCTATGAAACAATAAAAAAATAGCAATGATCTTTATGGTAGTGTTTTGCAATAACAATTAAACATTCATTTTCTTAGGGTAACTACATTAAAAACAGATGATTCGTACAATATTGGGCAGTAGGTATGGAAGAGGGTTCAGCGGTTCAGTGGTTTATGCCACTATTTGGTACAAAAAGAAAAAAGAAGAATGTAAACACGAAATTTGTTGTGTTATCTTCCATTTATCTCATCTCCACATTTTGTTCTTGATATTCTTGACAAGTGAAAGATGGAAAAAGAAAATGAATACTCTTCTTCATGGCCATTATATATATAGTTTCGGGGAGTTAAAAACTTAAAGACAAGCATAATGGCCATGAAGAACATATTTCATTTCATTTCCCGGAAGCAAACAATGATAGGCTCTCTTAAATGAAGTCATCTTCAAGACAAAATGCCAAAATCATAACTTGAAGTTTCTTACAGATTTTTTCACATAAAATAGATGACAAGGCAAATTGACCGAGTTATTTGAGCTTCAAGATACATGCATCAATGGAGGGTTTCAGAAAGCTCTATATCGTGGAGGGAGGAATGATATCTGTGTAAAATAAACTATGGAGTTAGTTAATGCGATCGTATCCGTTTTTCAAACTTTATTTTGACCGATCACGTCAAACAATATATAGTAGTATAGATGTACTAATTTTACTGTTTGAGTTCATTTAATTGGTAGTGCAAAGCCGAAGCAAGTTCTAAAGAAGAAAAAGAACTGACATTTTATTGTTTTAAAATACTAGTTTTAGGGGATTTCAATAAAAATATAATTTTCTTTAAAGATCATATAATATTATTAGATAGTGTTTTTGGTTATGTAAAATTATAAAATAAAAAATATCTTTAAATGATGCATTTTTTTTTTATTTAGCTAGCTCAATAAATAAAAAATCATAGTCCATAAAATTATGAGATGCCTTATTAAGATTTATGAGGACTTATGTGAGAATGTCGTATGAATTGCTTTTCTTCAATAATGCAATACTGAAAACAAAACATATAGTCACTTTTATCACGAGTCTCTAATAGCATAATTTGAAAATTGAATCTTTTGTTTTTTAACCCTATACCTGCTAAAAACTTTGATAGTGACATTGTTAATTGGAAAAAAACTAATATTGTGATATATTTATCATAACTAACTTAACATAAACATATAATATAGCGAAATGTTGTCATTTGTTGGACGAAATGCAAAAGGTAAAAAGATAAAAAAAAATATTTATTTTGTCTTCTACTATTTTATTTTATTATTTTAAATTTGAATTTTTTACCAATTGAACTCTCAACAGTATACTATATAATCAATTTGGCTTTATATTCTGATTTCTTTCACTGCCAATGCTCTTTTCTAAAAATAAATTTATGTACCTTAGTAGTTTAGTCAACTTGACAAGTAATTAATTTTACTTATACGATGAATTTGATAAAGAATAAAATTGGATGTTGTTGCTAATTATTTAATTCAAAGATTCAATTATGTGTTCTATTAAAGGAAATAATTAAGTTTTTGTTAATTCAAATTATTAGTTTTTATTATTTCCTAATATTTTACTTTAAAACCAACTAACATTAGGGGTTATTAAATTTTTCTTTATTTACAAAAAATTCGGATTTTATTTTGTATAAATTATTTTTTATTATAGTATCTACTTATACTTTTATAAAGTCAAAGAAATTAGGCTACCATCTTTCTTTATTTTTATTACCCATACAGTTTAATTCATCACGTTTGAAAACTCTGTAAACACATTCCTTAATTGCTAATTTATTATTAAACAAATATGCTAAGACAAGTGAGTTATGACTTGAATAGCAAACTAAGTGAACCACGTTATGGTATCTTAGCCAGCATATATAATATATGTATAGATAAACTATTTTCAAAACGTTGATAATCTTTTATTGTGGTTTGTAAGCAATACTCAAAATTTATGTATTAAAATATGATAGTAACAACAACGGAAACATATACGCATGGTATTGAATCTTATTGGTCTTTCACAAATTCAAACCAAAAAAGAATTTATATAAGATAAAATTGTGTATAGTTCAAACATACAAAGGAAATTATGTTAGAAAATAGACTCTTAAACCAAAAAGGAGCTCAAAGCGTCACTCTTTACTTATACTTGTAAAAAGGTAATTTGTCAAAATTTTATTAACTAAAAAAACCTTCCTAAACCTAAAAGAAGTATATATTGGTTAAAACTTTTCAAAGTGTAAAATTTAATACTCCTAGATCTAAATGGAGTTCAAAGTAAAAACTTTCCTCGTGAAGAAATTGAAAAAGAATAAAACTTTCCAAGCGAAGGGATTTGAAATCACACGAAGCTTTTTTATTGAAGGGAAATGCGAAAATGATACTACTAACAAAAAATTACACAGTCATTACATAGTCCCTGAGGACTTTACCATTGCCTAACTTAGCAAGCTTGTAACAAACTCTAGAAATAAGATATTAGTACTATTACTAGTTCCATGCTTGTCCTTTGGCAATTGGGATATAACAAAATAGGGTGGACGTGCATGGTAAAAATATTTAGTAGGGATAAAATTTTTTGCTGCTTCCTTCGCCAAAAGATACTTCATTTCCTTCTCTAAAGTTATGTCTAAGAGTTGGGAGCTTCAACTGGTGCATTAACAATCTACATTCAAAAGTAATGTTAGAAAGGATTTGGTTGTTTTCATAGAGGAGGTTGAAGATTTCCATTGAGTCTTGTCTCTATCTCTATCTTGTGGAATTTCATTTCGTTTTCTATTTTTAAACCCTCATGTAAAACCATTAGTTCAGATCGCATGGCTGATGCCGCATGGGTTGATTTATAAAAGCCAATGATCCAATCTCCATTGTTGTTTCTAAATACACCATCTAGACCAGCTTCTAGTGTGGATTTTGAAAAAACTCCATCAATGTTTAACTTGACAGTGCCCACTGGGGTTTCTCCCACTTGATCTCAATCAAGATCTTTTTTTCCTTGAAAGCGGCTTGTTGTAAAACCCTAGTGGCATGAAAGATCAAGGTCTTGATTGTTAAAGTTGTTGTTATTTCTTTTTCCAAATGTTCAAAATAGAGAAGAGAAAAGTGGTTTTCCAGTTTGTAGAGTGGTTACTATATTGAATAAATTTATCTTTAAGTTAATCATCTAGTGAGGATTATTATCGAGGGGATAGATTGGGATACCATACTCTTCCAAAATCGCCTAGTACCTGGGCAATGGAGGAATATATGTCGAATATCTTTCATGTGTTCTCTACACACCATGCATGTGTTATCTATATTAATATCAATATGGGATAAAAGAGCTCTGCAGGATATACGGTTATGCGTACATTGCAAAAGAAATTTTTTTATTTTGTTTGGACATTGCAAGTCCCAAATCCAACTAAAGATGGAAGTTGAGGTGTTACCAGGATTTAAGAGGTTGTAACCAGATTTGGTGGTAAATAAACCGTTTGTATTGGAGCTCCAGCTCATAACATCTCTTTTTAAGACCTTGTTGGGAATATGAGCTGTGACAATCTTGTTCATTATATTACAAGGCAAATCAAAAGAGATATTAGAAAGGTCCTATTTGCCTTCCTTAATAATATACTTTATTGTCGTATATGGAGTTTCTAAGAGTGTTGGAATGGTTTTACCATTTGGAGGTCGAAAATATTAATTTTGGAATCAATGTAGGAGTGCCATAGGGCGCCTTCGTTGTAAATTTTTCAACCTTTTAGAATAGCTTTCCAAATGAAGGAAGTGCTATTAGTAGATCTTTTGCTGGCATATTTATGAAAAATGAGTTGAGCTCAAGGGGTACTAGGGTTTTGCAGAAGTCTCCAAGTGAGGCATGTTAATAGGACAATGTTTTTGGAAGCGGTTGCACGTATGCCAAGTCCACCCTCAATTTTACTATTTGTGACCATTTTCCAATTAACCAAGTGTAGTTTCTTAGAAGTCTTGGTACTACCCCAAATGAAATCCCTTTGAATTTTATCAATTTGATTAAGGTTTTTTACTGGGAGAGTAGTATATTGCATGAAGTGTGTGGGAATAGCATTAAGGGTGCTAGTGGCCAAGGTTTTTCTACCAGCCATATTTAGGAAGGAGCATTTCCAATGAGACAGTTTATTGTGCAATTTATCCAATAAAAAAGGAAAGTCTCTAGGCTATGGATTGTGGTTTAAAGTAGGAAATTCCAGATATTTCCCAAATTTATGACTCAGTTTCATACCAAAAAGATTTGTGAAGTAGATGGAGATGTCTGAAGGGCAGTTTTTTTGGGAGGACGATTTTTTGACTTAAGGAAATTGATGGATAGTTGATCACGCCCAACTATGCCTTAAAAAAAGGACTAAGCGATCGTTGCAAATATAATCCGATTTACAAGTCCGGAGTTGAATCCCACAGGGAATTAACGTACTAATCACAACTTTTAGTTCATCGAGAATCCAAATAACCAATTTCCAATAAGAATGAATAATAACTTGAGTGTTTGCTAACTAATGACAAGGTAATTAAAACTATAATTCTATTACTAACAAAGCAATTGTTGTAGACAAGATTAGGAAAATCTAGAGTTACGACTTCCCCTCTTATCGGAATCCTCCCTGCTATGTTTGCTACAAATTCGCCTAAATACTTTCTACCGATTATGAGCAGTTTAGGTGCCGTACTTCTCTTCCGAGTAAGTACACCAATTTACTAAACGTATTCTTCCGAATTACGCTAGCTAGCACTATTTTACTATTCACTACTATCGCACCAAGGTTTCGTTATTCCTAAACCCACATTTAAACCCTCCGAATTGATCACTCATATACGTTAGGAGTGATGTTATTCAACAATTACCTAAACATGTACCATTTTTCAAGTAGTACACATTAACTAGGCATAGCTGATTGAGAGCCCTTCAATCAACCACAATAATCACGTAGTTGAACAAGTAGAGAGAAAATTTAATGGCAAATTTATATCAAACACAACAAAGATTCATCCTCCAAGAGGTTCCATCAAACCCTAAAATAAGGAATTTAGCTACTCATAATTATTTTCACAATCACAGCATAAGAATTCACCATCAATGATAAACATGGGAGAAGAAAGATAAAACTCGTTTCTGAATCTTCCGTCTCGCTCCTTGCCTTCAATGTTCTTCTAAAAATAGAGATACCCTCTTTTTGGGCGAGCTGGGCTTCATATTGGTCAAGGTTGGTCGCCTCAGAAATTACAAAATTAGCCTTGGAATATTTTTCTCGGAAGAACGTGCGCAGCCGCGCACCTGGGGAGGTGACTGCGCATCTGGTCGCGCACTTTGGCCAGTTTCTGCCTGACATGCGCATCCCAGTGCGCGGCCGCGCACCAACCGTGCACCTGGAGGATTTTATGCAGCCTTTTTCATTCTTATTTTTAAGTGCGCTAACCTCCTTCGATCTTCAAATGGGTTCCTACTTTATTCCATAACTTTTAATTGGCCTTCAATACTCCATATTAGCTCCAAAACACTCTTTAACTGTAACGATCCGACCGATCATTTTGCGTTATCGAACCCCGTTCCCCTAAATGAAACTTCCCATAGTAGCTTATTAGGATTTATAACTTGCGGGGATGGGTGGTTCGGAATTCGGAAGCGTTTAGAGTGATATAGGAAAACTTGGTTCCTTAAGGTTGGCCTTTAAGGCCAAGTTTGACTTTGGTCAACATTTTGAGTAAACGACCTTGGAATTGAGTTTCGATGGTTCCGGTAGCTTTGTATAATGATTTCGGACTTGGGCGTATGTTCGGAATGGGTTTTGGATGACCTGGGGGCATTTCGACGCCCAACAGCGAAATAAGAGTTTCCTTAAGTTCATATTGTGGTTTGGGACGTGTTTTTGTGTTATCGAGGTCCAAACAGAGTTCCGAGACCAGGAATAGATCCGTTATGTCATTTCTGACTTGCTTGAAAAATTTGGTTTCATTCCGAGTAGTATAGGTCGATTCGGCGCATTTATTTTAGCCAATTCAAAAACTTAAAGTTCCTAAGTTTGATTCTAGGGGTTTTGAGGTGTGATTTTGAGTTTTAGTGTTGTTTTAGGTGTTCCGAAGACTCGAGCGAGTCTATATTATGATTTGGAACTTGTTGGTATATTTGGACGGGGGCTGGGGTGGACCCAAGCGCCTCTCGGGCACCAAACGAGGCCAAAACCAGCTGAAGCAGTTGCTGGTGCACCTGATCTGGTGTGACCACATGTGTGGTTGCCCAGTCGCAGGTGCGAGACCGCTCATGTGGTCATTGCCTCGCAGGTGCGGCTTCAGGTGAGGCTTCCCATTTCTCGGAGGTGCGGAAAATATCCGCAGGAGCGGAGCCGCAGGTGCGAGCTCCTCTTCGCAGGTGCGAGCCCAGGCACCTTGCCCCTCTTCCGCAGGTGCGAGTCTTTTCTCACAGGCGTGAGACCGCAAGTGCGGTCCTCGAGCTGCAGGTGCAGAAACCCTGTAGGCAGTGAGGTCTTTTAAAATACGGGAAAGAACCATTTTACTCCATTTCTTTCCTCCATAGTCGACCTTGAGAGCTTGGGAAAGAGCCAAATGACCTAGCTACTGAAAGGTAAGTGATCTCTACTCTAATATTAGTTTAATACATAAAATCCTAGGTAGATAAACCTCCTAATTAGTGAAAATCAAGGGTTAGAGTAAAAACCTAGGGCTTTTTGAAATTTGGGGAATTACCCACTAAACTAGCTATGAAATCATACAAAAACCATATATTAATTATCCTTAGGATATGGGTAAGTGTTTCCTTCAAGAATTTCCGGAACCCGAGTGTGAATACCTAATTTTCGCACCATTTAAATGCTCCTAAAGTTGTTAGTGTCAATTGTCCTTCAATCGTTATTTTTCCTATATTTTTGTGCATTTTTAATTGAATTTCTTGACATAAAAATACCAAAAAAATATATATAATTTTTCTATACTTTTCTCTTTGTGTGTGCACTTTTAATTGGCTAATTATTTGATAAATTAATTTTCTCATATAATTAATTCAATTGTTAGCCAATTTATTTTTATTAGGTTTAGTTTACTAGTTGGTATTTAGGTTAAATAGATTTTAGTTTAATAAGATAGGATTCCAGGAAAATGGTTAAAATTGAAATGATTTAAGTGGCCAAAAGTGAAATGGCTAATCCATAAAAGGGCTGCCATGGGAGGGGCAAAAACGACGTAGTTTGAGCACAAAACTACGTCGTTTTGGTTAAGTATTCAAGATCAAATCTCAGCCTTCTATTATCTTTGATCCAATGGCCCAGAATCAATTTTATT
>ML400129.1:604-11284 GCA_005239525.1 Nicotiana knightiana | reverse complement strand
TCGTCTCGATCACGCATTCGCTTGCGTAGCGTGATTATGACAACGTAATTTATCCAAAAATCATCTTCCTTGATAATTCTAATAATCAAGAAGTAAACGCGGACAATTAAAACACAAAAACTAATAAATCACAGTTTATTTAGAATTAATTTAAGCCAAGTTTAAGTCAATAAAGCGACCGTGCTAGAACCACGGGACTCGGGGAATGCCTTATACCTTCTCCCCGGTCAACAGAATTCCCTACCTGAACTTTGTCTTCGCGGACCAATAAAAGAGAGTCAAATCTTCCTTTGATTAGGGATTCAAATAAAAGGTGACTTGGAACACCGGAAAAAATAAATTCCAAGTGGCGACTCTGAACAATAAAATAATCCCTATTTCAAAATTGTCACTTCAATTGGAAAAACCCTTTAACCCACAACAATCAATAACACACATACATCTTTTTTGGGGGGGTAGAAAAGGGGTGTGACACCGAGCACGTGGGCCCAGGGTGTATTTTTGGGATTGTTCAAAGTAGGTTGAAATAACTACTTAATTAGGTAAATTTCATACTTTTGAGAATAGATTAATTCATGTATACAATATTTGACTAGTTTCGAGTCCTTGAGAGGCGAGTTTGGAGGTTCGGGTGCGTTCTTGACCCGGAAAGTAGGTTCTTCTCGAGGTGAGTCTCCTTTCTAACCTTGTAAGAGGGAATTGTCCCCATAGGTGATTATAAATAATTGCATGTCCTTATTTACCGTGCGTAGCTACTATTATGTTATGTTGGGTAGTTCTAGGACTCACAAGCATGCTTTTACGTGCCTTACATGTGTCCCCAAATATTTGAGTTGCATAGCATCCTTGAAAATGTATGAGAGTATTATGAAGTTATGTTCAAAAATCATATTGTTTAAGTTCTTGCTTTTACATACAATCTCTGTTAAATCCCTAAATATTGAAAAATTATGTGTATGTATACGGCACCCGCGTCGCATGTATGATTCGTGTGCGGGATAGACCTACTATTATGTTAACCGCGTCGCATGTTCGATTCGCGAGCGAGGTAATAGGTTCATCTATGGTTCGAGCCGTTCGACCCTCGGCAGTGCTCATTTATTTTCGCGACGCTTCGGCCGTACGCTTCCGGCCTATTATGTGCTATATGATTTACTGGGAGTTTTGTTGTAATTGTATAAACTGTTTCATGTGAAAAAGGGAATTTAGTACCCTATATGCTAGTGAAATTTGACATGGAAAGGTAATTACAATTAAATTTGATATTTTGTGTATTTGTGATTACTACGACTGTTATGCCTGCCTAGTCCTTATTAAATTATGTTATTTGGAGATTTTGACCCTAGTAAGTATCATGTCTACCTCTCTTCACTACTTCTTCTATATTAGGCGGGATACTCACTGGGTACATATCTGTTTATGTACTCATGCTACGCTTCTGTACTTAATTGTACAGGCTCTAAGGCAGGTGCATCTGGGAATTCATCTGGAGTTCGTCCCAGACGTATACTTGGCGTGGACTTCTCGGTGAGACTCTTTCCTTGACGTATCTCGCTGGCAGCACCTTGGATTTCCTCTTTTCTTTTGCTATGTTTGTATTACTTATCTTCAGACAGTAGGGCAAACTTGTACTTTCTTTTGGATACTCGTTTCTATTAGACTTCTCGTATACCTGTGACGCCAGTTCCTGGCGTGCCCACGTAGTGGATATTCTATTTTTTTGGGTTGTAATTATTGGTGGTGATTACTATACTTATTACTCACTTTTGGTTGTCTAAGTCACTTGTTTACTTCGAAATTAGAAATCTAAAAGAAAACCTCTCAAGTATGGGAAATTGTTTTATAAATTAAAAAGGGATCACTAGTAAATTAAGTTTGGCTTGCCTAACATCGGAGTTGGGCGCCATCGCGACCTAAATTAGGATTTGGGTTGTGACTACATGGTAGAGGTCGTCCCAGAGGTGGAGGCCAGGCAGGGGGAGCTCTGCCGGCCCCTATTCATTCCAGCGGAGGTCAATCATCCGGTGCTCCAGCTAGATTCTATGCTATTCCGGCACGATCAGATGCACTGGCCTCAGATGTCGTGATCACAGGTACTATTTCAGTATGTGGTAGAGATGCATCAGTGTTATTTGATCCAGGATCCACTTATTCATATGTGTCATCCTTATTTGCTTGTTTCCTGGATGTTCCTCGCGATTCCTTGGGTACTCCTATTTGTGTGTCCACTCCCGTGGGCAATTTTGTGGTAGTAGACCGGATTTATCGGTCCTGTGTGATTTTATTTTTGTGGGTTCAAGACCAGAGCGAATCTCCTATTGCTCGACATGGTTGATTTCGAGATTATTCTAGGCATGGATTGGCTATCTCCCTATCATGTCGTGCTAGATTGCCATGCCAAGACAGTTACTTTAGCCATGCTCGAGTTGCCTAGGCTGGAGTGGAGGGGTTCCTCTATTAGTGCATCCAGTCGGGTTATTTCATTCATGAAGGATCGACATATGGTTGAGAAGGGTTGTCTGGCGTATCTTGCTTATGTGTGGGACACCACCGCCGAGTCTCCGACGATTGATTCAGCGCCAGTGGTTCGAGAGTTTGCTGACGTATTTCCTTCAGACCTTCCAGGCTGCCTCCAGATTGTGATATTGATTTCTGCATTGATTTAGCTCCAGGAACCCAACCTATTCTATTCCTCTGTACCGTATGGCTTCGAAAGAGTTGAAGGAGCAGCTTGAGGAGTTATTGGCTAAGGGGTTCATCAGACCGAGTGTATCGCCGTGGGGTACTCCAGTTCTATTCGTGAAGAAGAAGGATGGGTCCATGCGGATGTGTATTGATTACCGCCAGTTGAACAAGGTCACCATTAAGAACATGTATACTTTGCCGTGCATCGATGATTTGTTTGACCAGTTGCAGGATGCTCGGGTGTTTTCTAAGATTGATTTGAGATCGGGATATCATCATTTGAGGATTCGGGCCTCAGATGTTCCGAAGACTGCTTTCCGTACAAGATATGGCCATTATGAGTTCCTGGTGATGTCCTTTGGCTTGACTAATGCCCCAACAGCATTTATGGACTTGATGAACAGGGTGTTCAGGTCGTACATTGATTCTTTTGTCATTGACTTCATTGATGACATTCTGATTTACTCACGTAGCCTGGGAGAGCACGAGCAGCATTTGAGAGTGGTGCTCTAGACTTTGCGAGCGAGAACAGAAGGTATATGCTAAGTTCTCCAAGTGTGAGTTTTGGTTGGATTCCGTGGCATTCTTGGGACATTTGGTATCCGGAGAGGGTATCAAGGTTGATCCTAAGAAGATTGAGGCAGTTCAGAGTTTTCCACGTCCTAATTCAGCTACAGAGGTCAGGAGTTTCTTGGGTCTAGCAGGCTACTACAGGCGATTTGTGGAGGGCTTTTCATCCATTGCAGCCCCACTGACTAGATTGACTCAGAATAATGCCCCATTCTGATGGTCCGACGTGTGTGAGGCGAGCTTTCAAAAGCTCAAGACAGCTTTGACCTCAGCACCAGTTCTGGTATTGCCTTTTGGTTCTGGGATGTATACAGTGTATTGCGACGCTTCATGCGTTGGCTTGGGGTGTGTGTTGATGCAGGAGGGGAGAGTTCTTTATGCTTCGCGCCAGCTGAAGGTTCACGAGAAGAATTACCCTGTGCACAATTTGGAGTTGGCGGTGATTGTTCATGCCCTTAAGATCTGGAGGCACTACTTGTATAGGGTGTCCTGTGAGGTTTATACAGACCACCGCAGCTTGCAGCACTTGTTCAAGTAGAGGGATCTTAATTTGAGGCAGCGCAGATGGCTTGAGTTGTTGAAGGATTATGATATCACCATTCTTTATCATCCAGGCAAAGCAAATGTGGCAGCAGACGCTTTGTGCAGGAAGGCGGAGAGTATGGGTAGCTTGGCTTATATTGCAGCAGAGGAGAGACCTCTAGCCTTGGACATTCAGTCCTTGGCTAATCGCCTGGTGAGATTAGAACTTTCAGAGCCTCGGCGAGTTTTAGCACATGTGGTTACTCAGTATTTGTTATTGGGAGAGATTAAGGCTCGGCAGTTTGATGATCCGTACTTGGCAGAGCTACGGGAGACAGTGGTTCAGGGTAGTGCCAAGGAGGTTACTATTGGCGAGGATGGTGTTCTGAGACTTCAGGGCCGTTTATGTGTCCCTAATGTCTATGGACTGAGATAGAGGATTCTAGAGGAGCACACAGTTCACAGTACTCTGTTCATCCTGGTGCTACGAAGATATATCATGATTTGAAGCAGCATTTCTGGTGGAGGCGGATGAAGAAGAACATTGTGGAGTATGTGGCTAGGTGTATTAATTTTCAGCAGGTTAAGTATGAGCACCAAAGGTTGGGAGGCCTACTTCAGCAGATGCCCATTCCCGAGTGGAAGTGGGAGCGCCTCACTATGGACTTCGTGGTTGGATTACCTCGGACTTTGCGGAAGGTTGACGCAGTTTGGATTATTGTGGATAGGTTGACCAAATCGGCGCATTTCATTCCAGTGGATACTACATATACTTCTGAGAGGTTGGACCAAATCTACATTCGGGAGATAGTCCGGTTGCACGGTGTGCCGGTGTCCATTATATCAGATCGAGGTCCTCAGTTCACCTCGCACTTCTGGAGAGCATTNAGAGGTTGGCCCAGATCTACATTCGGGAGATAGTCCGGTTGCACGGTGTGCCGGTGTCCATTATATCAGATCGAGGTCCTCAGTTCACCTCGCACTTCTGGAGAGCATTGCATAGTGAGATGGGTACCCAGATAGATCTCAGCACAACATTTCACCCTCAGACTGATAGTCAGTCGGAGCGTACAGTTCAGATATTGGAGGAGATGCTCAGGGCATGTGTGATTGACTTTGGAGGCCAGTGGGACCAGTTATTGCCTTTGGCCGAGTTTGCTTACAATAATAGTTATCAGTCCAGCATTGAGATCGCATTATTTGAGGCTTTGTATGGTCGGCGATGTCGTTCTCCAATCTGGTGGTTTGAGCCTGGTGAGGCTAAGTTATATGGTACCGACCTAGTGAAGGATGCTTTGGAGAAAGTGAAGTTGATTCAGGAGAGGCTCCGCACAGCACAGTCCAGACAGAAGAGTTATGCGGATCAGAAGGCGCGTGATGTATCATTTATGGAGGGAGATAAGGTTCTGTTGAAGGTCTCGCCGATGAAGGGTATTATGAGGTTCGGAAAGAAGGGCAAGCTGAGCCCGAGGTTTATAGGTCCTTCCAGGTGTTGAGGCGAGTTGGGGAGGTTGTTTATGAGCTAGCTTTACCTCCCAGTTTTTCAGGAGTTCATCCGGTCTTTCATGTATCCATGCTACGGAGGTACCACACCGACTTCTCTCACGTGGTTGATTTCAACACTATTCAGTTGGATGAGAGGTTGGGCTACGAGGAGGAAACAGTTGCCATTATTAACAGGTAGGATCGCCAGTTGAGGTCCAAGAGAGTTTCTGCTGTGAAGGTCCAGTGGAGGGGCCAACCATCCGAGGAAGCGACCTGGGAGTCCGAGGAGGACATGTGGAGCAGATATCCGCACTTATTCATCACCTCAAGTATGATTCTAGACCGTTCGAGGACGAACGTTTGTTTAAGTGGTGGAGAATGTAATGATCCAACCAGTCATTTTTCCTAATCGGACCCCGTTCCCCTAAATGAAACTTCCCATGGAGGCCTATTATGATTTATGACTTGCAGGGACGGCTGGTTCGGGATTCGGAAGCGTTTAGAGTGATATAGGATCATTTGGTTCCTTAAGGTTAGCCTTTAAGGCCAAGTTTGACTTTGGTCGACATTTTGAGTTTACGACCTCGGAATCGAGTTTCGACAGTTTCGGTAGCTTTGTATGATGATTTCGGACTTGGGCGTATGTTCGGAATGGGTTTTGGATGACCTGGGAGCATTTTGGCACCCAATAGCGAAATAAGAGTTTCCTTAAGTTCAAATTGTGGTTTGGGATGTGTTTTTGTGTTATCGAGGTCCAAATGGAGTTTTGAGATCGTGAATAGATCCGTTATTTCATTTATCACTTGCTTGTGAAATTTGGTGTCATTCCGAGTAGTATAGGTCGATTCGGCATTTTTTTAGCAAATTCAAGAACTTAAAGTTCCTAAGTTTGATTCTAGGGGTTTTGAGGTGTGATTTTGAGTTTTAGCATTTTTTTTGGGTGTTCCAAAGGCTCGAGCGAGTCCGTATTATGATTTGGGACTTTTTGGTATATTTGGACGGGGGCTCGGGTGGGCCCAGGTGCCTCTCGGGCACCAAACGAGGCCAAAAACCAGCTGAAGCAGTTGCTGGTGCACCTGATTTTGTGTGACCGCAGGTGCGGCTGCCCAGTCGCAGGTGCGAGACCGCTCCTGCGGTCCTTGCCTCGCAGGTGCGGATTCAGGTGAGGCTGCCCATTTCTCGCAGGTGCGGATAATATCCACAAGAGCGGAGCCGCAGATGAGAGCTCCTCTGCGCAGGTGCGAGCCCAGGCCCCTTGCCCCTCTTCCGCAGGTGCGAGTCTTTTCTCGCAGGCGTGAGACCGTAGGTGCGGTCGTCGAGCCGCAGGTGCGGAAACCATGTAGGCAGTGAGGTCTTTTAAAATACAGGAAAGAACCATTTTACTCTATTTCTTTCCTCCATAGTCGACCTTGAGAGCTTGGGAAAGAGACAAACGACCTAGCTACTGAAAGGTAAGTGATCTCTACTCTAATATTAGTTTAATACATGAAATCCTAGTTAGATTAACCTCCTAATTAGTGAAAATCAAGGGTTAGAGTAAAAACCTAGGGCTATATGATATTTGGGGAATTACCCACTAAACTAGCTATGAAATAATACAAAAACCATATATTAATGATCCTTAGGGTATTGGTAAGTGTTTCCTTCAAGAATTTTCGGAATCCGAGCATATGGGCCCGAGGTGTATTTTTTGGATTGTTCAAAGTAGGTTAATTCATGTATACTTAATTAGGTAAATTTCATACTTTTGAGCATAGATTAATTCATGTATACAATATTTGACTAGTTTCGAGTCCTTGAGAGGCGAGTTTGGAGGTTCGGGTGCGTTCTTGACCCGGAAAGTAGGTTCTACTCGAGGTGAGTCTCATCTCTAACCTTGTAAGAGGGAATTGTCCCCATAGGTGATTATAAATAATTGCATGTCCTTATTTGCGGGGTCTACGCACGCACGAAGTGACGAGAGTCCATGCGTAGCTACTATTATGTTATGTTGGGTAGTTCTAGGACTCACAAGCATGCTTTTACTCTCATATCCTTGAATTGGTATGAGAGTATTAGGAAGTTATGTTCAAAAATCATATTTCTTAAGTTCTTGCTTTTACATACAATCTCTGTTAAATCCCTAATATTGAAAAAATATGTGTATGTATACGGCACTCGCATCGCATGTATGATCCGTGAGCGGGATAGCCCTACTATTATGTCAACCGTGTCGCATGTTCAATTCGCGATCGGGGTAATAGATGCATCTATGGTTCGAGCCGTTCGACCCTCTGCAGTACACATTTATTTTCGCGGCACTTCGACCTTACGCTTTCGGCCTATTAAGTGCTATATGATTTACTGGGAGTTTTGTTGTATTTGTATAAATTGTTTCATTTTAAAAAAGGAATTTAGTACCTTATATGCTAGTGAAATTTGACATGCAAAGGTAATTACAATTAAACTTGATATTTTATGTCTTTGTGATTACTACGACTGTTATGCCTGCCTAGTCCTTATTAAATTATGTTATTTAGAGATTTTGACCCTAGTAAGTATCACGTCTACCTCTCGTCACTACTTCTTCGAGATTAGGCGGGATACTCACTGGGTACATATCGGTTTATGTACTCATGCTACACTTCTGTACTTAATTGTACAGGCTCTGAGGCAGGTGCATCCGAGGCATTCATCGGGAGTTCGTCCCTGACGTATATTTGGCGTGGACTTCTCGGTGAGCTGCTTTCCTTAACGTATCTCTCTGGAATCACCTTGGAGTTCCTCTTTTCTCTTGCTATGTATGTATTACTTGTCTTCAGACAGTAGGGCAAACATGTACTTTCGTTTGGACTTGTTTCTATTAGATGCCCGTAGACCTGTGACGCCAGTTCCTAGCATGCCCACGTAGTGGATGTTCTATTCTTTTGGGTTGTAATTATTGTGGTGATTACTATACTTATTACTCACTTTTGGTTGTCTAAGTCACTTGTTTACTTCGAAATTAGAAATCTAAAAGAAAACCTCTGAAGTATGGGAAATTATTTTATAAATTAAAAAGGGATCACTAGTAAATTAAGGTTGGCTTGCCTGACATCAGACTTGGGCTCCATCGCGACCTAAATTGGGATTTGGGTCGTGACATTAATGTCCTCATAGCCCGGAATTGCCCTGCAAAGTATAAAGTTCTCAATTAGAGCAATTTATTATCATTTAACACTCAAACATCGATAAAGTGCAGCCTAGTTAGAGTGCAAATAGTGGATAAACTACATAATTATAGCCTACTATCAATAGTCCCGACTCTTGGCAGAAAAAATCCATGCATGATTTTATGCGTTGACCAACTTTTTTGTTCGCATTACCCATTAGAGCAATGTCATCCGCAAATAGAACATGAGAGAAGAAGGGACCTTTGTGGGTGATTTTAATCGGTTCCTAACTCAAAGTACCAATTTGGTGATTAATAAGTCTTGAGAGTAACTCAAGGCAAAGGATGAAGATATAAGGAGATAAAGGGTCTCCTTGACGAATACCCCGACTAGGACTAAAGAAGTCGGTTGTGGTACCGTTAACAAGAATTCCCATTGAGTTGGTACAAATACAGTGCATAATTAGTTTAGAAAATTTGGGAATTTGAAATATGTAAGAGTTCTATAAACAAATGACCATTCAAGTCTATCAAATGCTTTTTCTAGGTCAATTTTAATTAACATGTCAAAATTCAATTTTTGTTTACCTACTATGGTTATTCATTAATTCCTGGATGATAATGGCATTGTCACTAGCTCTTCTATTTTTATTGAAGCTGGACTGAAGAGGACTAATAAGGTATGGCATGAAAGGTTTGATCCTATTGACAATGATTTTTGTGATAACTTTATTAGTGAAGAACAACTAATCTTTCCTGCAGAAGGAACTAAAAGTTAAATTAATTATCTAAGATTCCTAGTTTGAATTGGACGTCTTTGAAATTCTAGTATGGAAAGAAATTGAAAAGTTAAAACTTGAATATTAGAAAAATAGTTAGTTGACTATTCCTAAATATTATGGAATTAATTAAATGAATATTCTTAAATATTAGAAAAAATAGTTAAATGATTATTTTGTCCAGTGTGAACTCTATTTTAAAGGGCAAAAAAGGCTAACGGTATTTCGCTAAGAGGCTTCGTGATTTTAATATAGTACTAGTATCTATGAACGTGCGTTTCACGTTAATAATGACATGTGATAATTGAAATATTTATTTATATGAAGAAACAATAAAATTTAATTAATTAGAGAAATTTTATGTATAATAAAGAATCAATCATCAAAATGCCGAAAAATATTATTACATTAGAATAATACATGAATTTAAAATAAAAGGACATCATCAAAACTTACACAAATGACCAATTTTGTCATGTTAGTTAGATAATTATATATTATAGTTTTAAAGTATTTATTGTGATGGTATCTCTACTAGCACTTCTTTGTGGATAATCTTTTTGTGTATGTTTCCTCCTAATTCATTGATTGCTCTACCTTAACCAGAACTCTTGTTGTCGATCTTGATATCCCTCTTTAAAGTGCAACATACAGTTGTTCGTGCAAGAAAACATATTGCGGTAAATATAGTCCAATATTTAGGATGTATTTCCTTAAGCTTTATTTATTATATTTGCAAAACATACATTTTAAAATTATTTTCACAAAATTTAAAAGGATATTCGTTAGTTTCGGAAGACGAAAGTTGAATTCACGGATAAGAATATACTTAGAAGGACGTTAACCAATATCATAGTTTTTGCATGTATGACGTTATTGTCAAAACTTCTCTATACCATATGTGTGCTATTACATAAGCTATTCTGATTATATAAGTTTTTCAGTAGCATGCCGGGCATATTTTTCTTCCAAATTAACCTATATACAATGGAAGATAAATTTTAACTTAGTCTATTATATATACGGTTACACTAACATATGTAAGTAATAAGAAACTTGACAACAAATATGTATGGTAAAATGCCATTTGATATTAAAGTATTTATCTTCTTGGTAGTAATTATTGGTATCATTTTCTGCTGAGTCAAAAACTGAAAAATATTTTTTTTGCTATAAATTTTTGCAATCAACTTTTTTATTAAGTTGATCAACATATTCATTTCTGCTAGCTAAGATATCTTTTTAATTATATCATGCAATTTGCACAAATTGCGTTTTAATCTAATGATAGAAATATTTCTCTTATTAAATGCACTACTATTACCATTGGAATTGATAACTGATCACGCTCAACTATGTCTTGTAGAAGACTAAACGGGCGTTGCAAATATAATCCTGGGGTATTATGCCCAGAGTCGATCCCACAGGGAATTGACGTATCAAGCAAGCTGTTAAAATACTACTCAGCTGTCACCTGATGTTATTTAAATTACTAATACTAAAGATTAA
>ML400128.1:24990-43820 GCA_005239525.1 Nicotiana knightiana | reverse complement strand
GGCAAATCAAACGGATCACTTCAACGCCATACCACCCCGTGGATAATGGTCAAGCTGAGTCAATAAATAAAGTCATCATCAACAATTTAAAGAAGCGGCTAGATAAAGCAAAAGGAAACTGGCCTAATGAGTTACCAACGGTACTATGGGCATATAGAACAACTTCAAAACAGCAACGGGAGAAACTCCATTCGCACTTGTCTATAGCTCAGAAGCCTTAATACCTGTGGAGATTGGCGAACCAAGCATAAGGTTTACAACAGCCACGGAAGAAGCAAACGACGATGAATTGAGGACAAATCTGGGCCTGCTCGAACCACGGAGAGAAGCAGCACTAATACGAATGGCAGCTCAAAAATAAATCATAGAGCGTTATTACAACCGTAAAGCTCATCTCAGATACTTCAAGATTGGGGACTTCGTCCTCAAAAAAGTCTTTCAATCAACAAAAGAAGTAGGCGCAGGAAAGCTAAGTCCAAACTGGGAAGGACCCTACAAAGTCTGAGGCATAGCTGGGAAGGGCGCCTACGAGCTGGAAGCTATGGACGGTAGAATCCTACCAACAAGTCGGAATGCCATCCACTTGAAGAGGTACTACTTCTAAGAAAAAGAAATACCCCCGGTCAGGTATCACACGTTAGATTTTATTTTGAACATTTAAAATTTTACTAACCTTTTTAGATGATAGGCATAAAGCTAACCCATCACCAGATGATAATATTAGACCTGCAAAGACGCAAGGAAGTAACTGAACTCTCGGTCTAGGGTTACACTTTCTAATGGACGTTTTAAAGGGTTAAGCAGTCATCATCTAAAAACTATATACCTTCGAGTCCCGTATGTTTTTCCTTTTCAGGAAAAGGACCACAAGGAAGGACTAGTCAAGTGCTCGAGATTTCATTCTTCAAAGCTCAAACACTTGAGGGACTATACAGTATGGAAGGCAAAGACGAAGAAAAAAAGACTATCAGAAAGTCAAAGCTCGAGCTTGAAGATCCATCTACCCAACAAATCAAGTGATACGAGCAAAATCAAAAGAGCCAAAGACTCAAACACAAAGCCTCTAATCCAAAAAACCTTCGAACATGTTCAGGTTAAAAGGCAAAATGTTAACCACGAGGAAGAAATGTGCATCTTTGTACTTATTCAAAAGAACGACTATTGTAACCAAAAACAGTTATGGATAAAAGATCATCATCATTGTACTCATTCAAAATTATTGTAACTAAAAACAGTTACGAAATCTTTATACTCATATAGAAAACTATTATCGAATAAAACAATTACGGATGAAAGATCAAAATCCTTGTACTTGTTCAAAAAAAATTTATCAAATAAAACAGTTACGGATGCAAGAGAATTTTCCTCGTGCTTATTAAAAACTGTTGTCGACAAAAATAGTTACGGGTGAAAACCCCAACTTGAATAAAAACTGTTACGAACGAAAAACAGTTGCTCTCTTGTATTAACTCGAAAAAACTTTTACACACGAAAAACAGTTACGAAATACAAGTGTATATCAAATCTGTTAAAAGAAAACAGTTGCAACATGAGTTTTAGACGATAATCAAACATATGTAAAATGTTGTGAAAGTTTAAACAAAAAACTTTCCTCAGAAACATTCTTAAGCATGTGAAAAATTCCTATTACTCTATTGTATTATTACACCTTTATGAAGTTGAGACGTCTTATTCATTAAGTTTCGATAAAAAAAGGGCCCTCTTTCATAAATTACACCTACTACAAAAAGGCACACATTTAATATAACACCGTGCCTATTACGAAAAGGTGCGAGTAATCTAAAGCATTCTATATGCAAAACTCAGAGGTGAAACTAAAATCTCGAAAAATAAAGCATGCAAAAGACTTAAAGAGTGAAGCAAAAACTCAACGGAAAACAAAAGTCATACTTGCATTAATATACTAAAACGGCTAAGTAAAAACTAAGTATTAACTTATACTTATCCATATAGAGTTTTTATACATTGAGGTGCCTCTAAGTTGTCATTTGGGGACTTTAAAGAGATCCAAACTTACCCCCGATGGGACTGGAGGTAACCACAAATTGAGACAAAGAAAAAAAAAGGGGAGGAACCAACTTCTTAAACTTTATCAGGAGGGGGGTTGACTTCACTGGCAGAAAGAGCAGGAGCGGCTTGGGACGAAGAGACTTGAGCAGCAAGAGCCTCACCTTCAGGTGAAGAGAGATTCAGACCTTGTTAAGCCTTGTCAATGGACTCCTTGATTTTTGCAATTTCAGCATTAAGGTCGAAACCCTCTTGGCTCATTTCAGTCAATGTGTCGAGGCGAGAGTTCATATATGCCCAACTAACATCGACAACTGCCCTGTCTTCAAGAGCTTCATAATCCTTCTCCCATAGCATAACTTCAGCTCTTAGTTCATCCCTCTCAGTCACAGCAACATCATTAGAGGCCCTTAAAGGAGCGAAAGACCTTTCCAGGAATTGAACTTTCTCCAAAGAGTTGCGGAGATCCTCCTGGGTATGAGTAAGAGATTGCATTAGTTCGCCCGAATACTCCTCCTTTTGGTCTAATAAGGCCTTCAAACTCCTGACCTCTTCCGAGGCACGAGACATCTGCTTCGTGAATGAGGACTCTAGGACACTCTTATCCTTGTCTGCCTGATCAGAGGATGCCTTCTCCACAGCCAACTCTACCGTCATGACCCTCACTTGCTGCTCCAAGGTACATTTTTATTCTTCAACGGATTCCACGTCGACCCTTAAGTTGTCATATTGTTCTTTCCGGTTACCTGCTTCAACATGCCACTTCTTTACTTCCTGCTCCGTATGAGAAATCCTTTTCATAAGCTCTGTGCCAATAAGATTGATCTGCAAAAGAAATCCAATTAGATATGGTAAATACATGTACAAGAATGAACACAAGAAAATGCATTTTACCTTTAAAGAAGTATGCACGATTTCATTAGCCCATGTAAGGGAACTGTGGTTGTCCAACTTAGCTTTCTCTGTCGGGCCTATCAACGGTTCCAACCACACATCAGGCTGGCAAGACTTTTTAAATAGACTACCCTCTGCTGGAACTTCTATCATCACCTGCCTCATCTCTCCGCTGGAAGACCCTACTTCTGTAACAGAAGGCATGAAAGCAGGTAGAGATGCAGGAGCCACAGGCGAGGAAGTCTAAGGGGCCGAAAAAGACACGGGAGAAGGAGCAACGACAGGAGCAGGAATAGCCACGGGAGCAGGAGAAATAACTGGAACAGTTGAAGGGAGTTCTCTAAGAGAAGGAGAGAAAACAACCAAGGGAGCTTCATCAGCAACAAAACCAAAGCCTTCACAGAACAATTGGCCAACATATTCACGCACGGGAGAGGGAGTAGCCTCCTCAGAGGCAGAAAGTCCAACTTCAGGCACGGAAGACACGATGACAGGTGTAGACTCGTCGTCTGAGACCACCGTCCTTCTGCGTGACCTATGGATCAAAGTGCCCTCCTCTTCCTCTTATTCTCCCGAGGTCCTTGACCCACCTGCTTTCCTCTTTGAAGAAGAAGAGCCTGAAATGATCTCCTGGGCTAGAGCCAGGGATAACTTGGGAACAGACGCGGATGCAGAAACTCCACGAGCAGGAAACCCTGTCAAAAGGAAAGGGTTAAATAATGCTCAAAAGAATAAACAAGTACAAACAAAAACTTCACTTACCATGAGTCTTAACTCTCCAACCAAACCTCTCAGAGAGGTGCTTCCATGAATGCTCTTCCAATGGAGCAATTAACAAAAGCTTTCTACCCAATCTCTGAAACCGGAGACATTCTCGACGGTTCCCATGATTGTTGCAAAAAGAAGAAACAGCTACGATATTGATAAAATATCTAAAGCAAAAAGCAAGGAATGTGAGAAAACATGTACTCACGTGCAAATTACACTTCTCAGGGAAGGGAAGATTCTCTTCACCTACTAAACCAGCAGTAGGAACAGCAACATACCGAAGAAACCAACCTCGATCCTTATCATCTTCAGAAGTCACTAACACCCATTTCCTCCTAGCAGCTAGCGTAAAAATTCCCTGGCGGAACAACATTGGGGAATAGAGGTGATAAGATGATGAAAGGTAAAGGGGATCGAAGCTAAGGTAGCCAAGTATCTAAGACATGCAACAACTCGCCATACACGAAGACCGACTTGTCCCAAGCAAATTTTGAAAAATCGACAGAACTCGATGATTACTGGGTCGATGGGAGGCTTGAACCCTAATGTAAAGGGATATGTATAAATAAAAGAATGCCCCGTCTTGTAAGATGTTATTCTTTGATTACTATTTGGAACGATTACAGAAAAATCGGAACTCCAATAACAGTCCTGCGTATAAGAGGAATTAAACCTTCAGTGAGTTGGGTAGGGTACTTGTCAACACTATCAAGAGACGACAATGAAGAAAACTGATCTCTAAGATCCTGACTATCCCTAGTAAAGTTGAACTCTGAAGGTACTATTTCATCGACCCTCGGAGAAGTTAAAGACCTAGAAGATGGAGGAGAAGTAATTTAAAAGAGGAAGAACCCCTTGAAGGAGTAGAACCTAAACTCTTCAACCTGCATCCTCTCCTACTCCGTGTTGGAGCAGAAGAGGGAGTCAAATCATCTATGTTTATGACTCTCTTAGATTGGTTTGAAGAAGACATATCTACAAAGACAAAGAAAAAGTTCTTTACAAATAAAGTTTGAAAGTTAAAAGTTTTTCGTGAAAGAAAAGAAAAGGGGTATTTATACTCGAAGACAACCGTAAAAAATGGGAAAAACAATGATGTGAAAGCCATAATTGAAGATGCCACTTCGTGACTGATGCAGCCGCAAAAAAGTCCTAAAAGGCGCTGAACAATTGCAGAACCAATCCGGAAATACCACGTGGCATAAGCATTAAATGAAAGTGACAAGCGACGCTTACGTACAGAAAAGTATGTAATGATTCGAGTGAAGCGGCGGCAAAATATTCCCGCCATAAATAAGTACCCACTTACCAAATATTAATCGATAAATATATGGTAAGTGGGGGGGACTATCTGTATTGGTAAAAAAAAAGCTTCACGCGTGTAATAAATCTTGATGACTCAACAATCTACATGGAGCAATGGAGACACGACAACTGGACAGGACTCTATGAAGAGGTATGAGGCAAAGAGGCACGGTAAATCACACCCACGGGTTAATTAGCTACGGAAGTCTCAACCTACTTGAGAAAATGAAGAGACACGGTCAAAATGTATCTGGGCGGAACAAAGGGAAGATTCATAGATCTTCAATTAGTGATCCACACATTACACAATATTCACGCAACAGTTACAGTTACTAATTGTAACGTTACATTAATGTCATAATTAGTCATTAATGCTCAATCACTTAAAAGGGCAGACGTTATATTAGGAAATTCCCTATATAAGGGAGTAAAATATAACATGTAAAGGAACATCCGAACTACTATTGCAATATACTTTACTTTTCGTGCATCTCATTGACTTTCCTTTATTTTAATTACTTACAATAATCAGTCTTGCCTTGGTATCGGAAATTCGTGTTCATCCTAAAAATAGCTTTGGTCAAAGGATCTAATTATTTGGTTAAACAATTAGGTTTTAAATATTTTTATCATATTTGCCATAATTACATTTGCATTTTAAAGGCTAAAATTGCACATTTGCAATAGCCTATATGCATTTATAATTACTTTATTTATGCCAAAATAATCTTTTTATACTTTTATAATGTTAGATAATTGTTTTGATTTGTTTTTATGCAAAAATTATATCTTTATTATTTTTATAATTTTTACAAATTATTTATTAATTAAATTTGGTATTTAAAATCTGACCTCAATTTGCAACCAATTTCGGACCCAAACCTACCCAGTTATCCCAAGCCCAATACTCATGGCCCAATTACCCTTACCCATTGACTACTCGACCCAACCCTGCCTAAAAGATCAACGGCTCACATCTCGTCCCCCGTTTTAATTAACCAAAGCCCCTAACCCTAACCATTCCTCACCGGCCGCCGCCTTCAAACGCTCTCACCTCACTGCCCTAAACCCTAGCCGTCTCCCCCCAATCTCCTCTCCTAATCTCACCGGACATGGGATTCCCTAGTGGTTTCTTACCATATCTCACATCTCTTTGGTACTGGGACCTTCTATATACCACCTGCCTAAACATGGCAAGCGAATCTCTTCAACTTCGAACCAAAATGGTTCAACCCCTTAACCTTTTTCCGTCTTTTTTCTTCCTTGATTTTTATGGCAGGATCTCTATGAATCCCTCATTATCTTTGTGAATTTTTCTACTTACCCTAAAACTAGGGTTTTAGATCTAATCTGGTTCGATTCTCCGATTTTTTTAAATAAAGTTTCTATCTATATGTCTATATGTCTATATCCATATTATTGTAACTCTTTGCCTTTATTTTTGCCGATTTGTATATTTTACCTAAATTAGGGTTTCAAATTTTCTTTTAACTGTTAAGTGCTTTCGTTTCTAGTATTTTGACCAGTTATTGCCATATTTATGTGTTCACTTTCAGTACTATTTAAACCCCTCCCCAACTCCCCTTTGAGGACAGATTGAGAGTTCAAAATTTTCTCACCAACATAAACAAAACAGCACATTGTTATCCTCTAGCATATATTATTCTGTGTATTTTTTATTCCTAGCCGGCTGGAAGCCAAGGCTAGAAATCATCAAGTGTTCTGTTTCCGTTTGGTGATAATTGCTACACTACTAGATTCTTTTATTTCCATCTCATCTCAACTGGTGAGTTATTGAATCCTTCACTACTTCATTACTCATTTAATGTATTACTGCTATTAGACTAGTTACCCTAAAATGTTATTATCTGTACTTAAGACATGTTGAATTTAGTTTTGATCGATTAATGAAATCTACCAAATTCTGTATTATCTAGGACTATATTTAGAAGTAAAACATGCTTTCACACCTTTCCTAAGAACTAGTTAATCATGTGTGCCTTAGCAGATTCATTAGCTTGTTGTTGAACCTGTTACCAGGTGATCTGTTTGGTTCTGTTCCCACTATGTCCTGATACCTCTGTTAAATTATTTAATCAGTTCCTACTGATAACCACTGTGTTTCTTTTCCAAGATCTAAAGCCTTTATTATTTTTGTGAACATGTTTATGAATTGATCTTAGGGGTGTTCATGGTTCGGTTTGGGTCGATTTTTCCCAAAAAAGAAACCAAACCAAGTAAATCGGTTTTTCAAATATTGGAACCAATCCAAATCAATTAAGTCGGTTTTTTATCGATTCGGTTTTTATCGGTTTTTCGATTTTTCGGTTATTTATCGGTTTTTTTCTTAAATATGAGACATACACTACCAAACGAATACTCCAGCGACTATATTTTCAACATAACACTATCAAATCAATTTCTCTTTGATAAATTTATCATTTACCAAGATATATTGATGATAATTGAATAAATAGTGATGAATACTTTAAGTACTCAATTAAAATTCGATTTATTTTTAGCATGAAATAAATTTTTTTATACTTAGCGAAAGAAAATTACCAATCAAACTAGAATGTAAAGGTAAAGAATTAGATTATTAAATAGCAAAGAACTAGACTAAAAATATAAATGACTAATAAATACCATAAAATTTTAGAAACTTTATATAAAAAATATACATATTTATGTGTAATAATAAGTTTAAATAGCTACTTTTATAGTCGGTTTAGTTCGATTTTTTCGGTTATTTATTGATTGAAACTAAAATCAAACTAAATTTGATCGGTTTTTAAAATTCAAAACAAAAACCAAACCCAACCTAAAATGTATCGGTTTTTTTGGTCGGTTTGATTCGGTTTTTCAGGTTTTTATGAACACCCCTAATTGACCTTATTAGCATATGCCTTTGTTAATTCTTAACTTTATTAAGTCTGTCTATGTTCAAATGTGTTGCTATTTGTTTCTGATCTATGTGTGATTCTGTCCCTAAATGTATCCCCTAATCCTATCATGCTCTCCTGAATCCTCACTCTTTGCTGGCTGAAAGTCGAAACAATTTAGGTTCTATCCCTGACCTTCCTAGTGTGAGCATTTCTCAGGGTTTTTATGAGACCCTAGTGAACTCTGACACACTAGGATTTGGTCCCTAGTTTTCCTTGAACTGTTCTGATCATTCTTCTCTAGTGTGAGCACTACCCGGGGATCTTGAAGCCCTTGGAACTCTGACACACTAGAGATTTGGGCTATGTATGCTTATCCTTGAGTTGTGGGTGAATCATTCACTGCTGGCTACTGTGTATGGGTTTTTGAAGCTACTGTGAGTTGAAGGCCTGGTCTGTCCAAGTGTATTTGGGCCTGTTGCAGGCTTCCTATAGTTTATACTTTGTAATTCATTCATTCAATTCCGGTCTGTAATAATTATTTGTAATAACAATTGGGGTATTATTAAATTGGGAACTGGGTTTATTTTTAACATTTGCATGAGAACGGGTAGATTTCCTTCCTATAAGTGTTTACTTTGCTCATTTTGATATTGTGTGTTAGAAATTGTTCCTGTAAGTGTTTACTTTGCTCATTCTAATATTATGTGTTAGATAACCTGCCTATAGGTGTTTACTTTGCTCATTCTACCATTGTGTGTTATATAACCTGCCTATAGGTATTACTTTGCTCGAATAAGTTCTGCGAATAACCTGCCCATTCTGCTTTTACGTTAGATACCATGCCTATAGGAAATAAAATAATCAAAGTTCAACTTGCATTGCAGCACATTCATTAGGCATCATGATCGTAGGGTCATTTATATTCTATAAATCTGCATTGTTAGAAGTCATGCCTATAGGGTTCTTAATTGATTGATATGCTTTTGTCATACTTTCCCATGAAAAAGCATGCCTATAAGAATTAAAATCAGTTTCCATCAGCAAAGGTAAGAATCATGTCTATAGGATAATCACCATCTGTGTTAAGCACTATAACTAGGATTTAAACACTGTCTCGTTGAACACCATTAGAAAGCATGCCTATAGGAACAACTGAGTAATTCTGAATATCTCTCGTTGCTTATCACTACCTAACACTGAGTAAATCACCTAGATATCATGTCTATAGGTTTAACCGCTTATAATTACAATCAGTAGGCAACTGTGCAGTCACTTAGAAATTACTTTGCATAACTGCCGGTATGATTAAAATCTAGAATTACATAGAAATTATGTCTATAGGACCTAAGAACTTTAATTGTTGAAACTGTCAAAATGTCTAATATGTTATGTGCATTCGCTGCTTAAGTGTAGAGGCTATCTTGAGCCCCTATTTGCTTTTATATGAAAGTTCAACTTGTTTTTGTATGTCGCCTAGTTTTTGAGCAACCTAAGTTAAGTCTAGAACCATCCAAAATAGAGGTCCAAATGCCACGTGGGCTATAGGCAAGGGACGAGTTGTGCACGCGTAGGGTACGACTTAGAATTGATTAGAGCGTTTTAGATAAATAACTTAAAGATAGTAATCGGCCGGTAGCAGGAGATGATAGTCTGTGCCCACCGAATAATATGAGTAACACTCCATCTTGGGGGAGTTACGAAGTATTATTTATGTTGCACGGGGTGATCCTTTAGGCTAAAAACTTAGGACCCCCTATTCCTATTAAAATAATTCCCTCTCTTCTCTATTAGACTAATTCACATGATTTGAGTTAGACCGGGACCCACCGTTGTGAATCTCGAGGAGTGCCTAACACCTTCTCCTCGAGGTAATTTGAGCCCTTAGCCGATCTTTGGTGATGCAAACTAGTAAATTCGAGTCATTTGCAATAGGTGCCCTAACGCACCTTAATCTATTAGGTGGCGACTCTCTTTTAATAACCCTTCCACCCTTATTAAAAGAGTTGTCAATGTCGAAACCCGATTTCCCGAGAAAAAGGGGGCGTAACACACCGGTGTACAAGGTTGTTGCTGCTCCTTATGTTTGGAGGGGTCTTGTTCCCGAACACTTCGGGGAACCTAGTCAACTTGAGATTTCTTCATCATCTTGAGCGGCTAGATGGTTTACCCCAGTATAGCTGGGGTGCTGCTGTTCTCGCCTACTTGTACAGGCAGATGTGCTGGGCGAGCATGGGCAACCAGCATGACGTATGTGGATTTTTGTCGCTGCTACAGCTGACAACATATTCGAATACTCTATTCATTACAAGATATCTAGTAAAAATTTATCTTAAATTTTACGTCAACTTTGTATGTTAGGTTTGAGCCTAGGAGCAGTTCCTGCAGTTGTAGCCACCTCTACCACCATTACCTCTGGATGTACCACCTCCGTTTCTCCCTCTAGCTAGGAAGTGGGTTCTCCGGTGAGGTTATGTACATATATACGAGGCTCGACATAATCTCCCCCTTTACAGGGATTTGTTGGTTATGCTGGAGGGCTCCCAGGTAAATGTATACCTAAGTTTACTTGGTATAGCTTCACATGTGTTGCGTATACTCACGTTTTCTGTTGTTATTTAATCGTTCATCTGGACGCTATACAACGACGAGTTGATAGGTGGCCTACCCGATTATTGCTCGGCCGGCCGACTGATTTGGAGCACTTCTGTTCCACTGATGTGCCTCGATATTATGGAACATCATGCCACAGAGAGGGTACTTCGCCAGTTTGGCCGTCCGCAGCTTGTACCGAGAGAGCCCACATGGGAGCCCACACATTATCAACGGGATGATCGTTCAGGGTGGACAACATATATGTGGCATGGCTAGAGGCGCAGGTCGATACTTGGGACCGGCGAGCTGACCTGATTCCGCCCCCCTTCATCGAGCCGAACATATACTATTCATGAGTATATGCCCTGGTACCGCAGCATTACCTGACTTTTCGTCGGGAATCCCATTCATCGAGCTGGCGGTCGGTACATTCCATACGCCGGGCGGCACGAGGCCCTGGTATGTTTTAGGTATTCTTACTTATATAACGGTAACCTAGCATTCTGTAGTTTATATTTTACACGTTGTGCAGGCTATTGACCTAAATCTATTCTACCAGCTGGGACCGCAGATGTAGCAGCATGCCGGTGAGGGAGCGGCCGCTTTGCACGATTATGACCGGTGTGGGTTCATAACTTGTAAAATTCATATCTAGCCGGTACCCCATGTGAAATATATGTGCGTTAATACAAATTCAATAAAACAAAAATATACATCGTTACACAAAGGAAAATTGAAGTTTACCACTCGTCTTGTGGGTTATGTAAAGCAGGAGAGAAATTATTTCCTCGCTCCTCATTTGCCCGTGGTGATAAGTTTAAATCAGGCCAAACTCTTTCAGCTGGAACCTGTCCGGCAAGAACTGCTCCAGAATAACCACCCGATGACTGAGGGTTATCCCTACTATGCTCAACCTCATTATTGCGAACGTCTTCAACCTTGAGGTACATTTCCAACATTTTTATTATAACAAATTCCCGGTATTCATCCGGAGTCCTCAAAAAATCCTTCAAAGTTTCATCATCGTCGATGTTAAACTTAGCATAACAAGCAACCCCTTGCGGAGTGACGGAATCCTAGATGTCTTTCGGTTACTTTAAGGTTCACCGAACGTTTCGTTACACTCATTTTTTTTACATAACAACGATACTAATGTATCATACTCCATTGTAAGTGGCAACTTAACATGACACTGTGGAGATAAACTATAGCTCACAGTGTTATTCGCCACCACAACCTCATCCCCCAATATAATGAAACCCTTACTTTTCGCTCTTCAGACATTATGAAAAAATGCTTGAGAATTTAACAAGAAGAAAAATTTTAACAGGAGTTAGGAATATTTTTAAATGGATTTTTGTAAAATCTTAACGCCTTTAAATAAGGCAATGCCTAGCTTGGGGGATTGAATTTTTTGAGGTATAACACATTTAAAGGGCGCTATACCCATTTGAATTATTGTTATGTCAGTTAAACGCATGAGACTTATTGGTGGGCTCACAAAACAAGTATATCACGCTTTATAAATGCACTATACATATATATCGCTGTTATTAAAGGCGTTATATGTATAGCGCTCTTTTACCTTAACGTCCAAAACGGCGCCGTTAGAGTATAACGCTCTTTAAAAGAATGTTATACATAGATATGTCACTCTTTTTTTTTACACTTATGTCGGTCCTACTTGTCAAAAAAATCACATTTAGATTCTGGACTCTCTCATCAGCCTCATGTAGTACATATTTGGTGCACTTAAGGCCCCATAAGAGGCAAATAATAGATTTGTAATCTCCAATTTCCACTCGATTTGTAATCTCCAACTTGAGAGGTTTTTGCCTTTCATGTTGAGGTAGAGGATTTAAATCCCATCAACAGGCTTCCATCCTCTTGATGTAATTATCAAAAAAAAAAAAAAAAAAAAAAAAAAAAAAAAAAAAAAAAAAGACTAAATCTTAGCTCATAAAATATGTGAAAACATTTTATGAAAGATTAGATAGTCCGTACAGTTCTGTTTGTGTAGTACTATTTGCTTTTATAAATTGGGTCTAGGTCCTCTCTAAATAGCATTCAATAATTTGATGCATTATCTGCCTAATTAAAGTATATGTTAGGTAGCTATATTTTATCATATCCTTGAGTTAGTAGTAGTTGTAAACCTGCACTGACCAATCTCACCCATTATATTTTGATAGAAAATAAAATGTCCAAATAAACCTAATTAACTTGTTTGCCTCATTTTAATATTTATCAGTGATAAAACCTTTACTGAATAAATATTAGGGCTTACAAGGATTTTTCTACGGAAACAAAATATTATGTCACTTTCCTGACATTTTCATTTAGTCATACTCATCCTTGGTTTAAATCTACCCCACTTAATCAATAAGAATAATACATAATGGAAAAGTCAAAGTATGCCTTTTTTTCTTGAATTCGCTCTCGTTGGTAGCTAGATTTGCAATTTCTTCTTTTTCATTTTTCTTTGAATCGAATATCTATCGAAAATAAATTTTTAATCAAAGACCTACATACGTACTACATTCTCCCGGAAGGAAGATTCAATGCAAATATAAAATTCAACATAATTAAAGAGAAGTTTGAAATTATCGAACAAAGATTTGGTTGTGGAAAATAAAGTTTGAAACTGATAATGACATACCACATAATTACATTTTGCCACACATAGTTTCAAATAATCATCCATTTTTTCAGGGAGAACGTTTCAAAAATAAATTTAAAATAGAAAATGGATTCAATATTCATAAAATAAGAGATATAATTAATACTCATGTAAACTCAGTATCTTTCTTTAGTTTCTCTTTTTGATTTCTCAATTGAAAATTGTTACTGTGGGATTTATAATTCTCATATAATTTTCCACAGAACATTCTATTATTTGATCTTACTGTTCAAATTAAACGGCTGATAATACTTTTCATTGACCTAAATAATTTTTAATCTTTCTTTTATATCTTTTGTATTAAAGATGATGGGTGTGTCGGACTCCTCCTCCCCCCCCCCCCCCCCCCCCCCCCCCCCCCCCCCAAACACACATATTTAAATAAACAAATTAGTATTTATATTCATTTAAAAGAGAAAATGAATAAATGTCAAATGCTAGACATAATAATCAAATCAACCACAAGACCAGTACCAGTAAATCCAATTTGGTAGGTGATGATCCCGCGATTAATATTAATATACAGTTTTTTTTCCTCCCGTGGAGTGCTTTATCTGTACCACTATATACGACATCTTCTTTTCTTTTTTGTACGTTAAAATTTATTTGACACAATTTCACAAATTAATACTCCCTGTCTTAATTTATGTGAACTTATTTAACTGTGTATGAAATTTTAAAAAAAGAAAAAACTTTTAAATTTATAGTTTAAAATAAGGCATATATAATTTTGTGTAACTATAAATTATTACATAAAAATAAATTATTTTTAAATAAAAAAAATATTATTCTTTTTAATACGGACTAAAAAAAAAAATATTACTTAACATTTTATTCTGAATTTATCAAGTGGCTAGCGGCCAGCGCTCAAAGATTTGAGAAAGCTCACGTGCCTCTGACTGTTCTCTAAAGTTTCAATCCCCAGATAAGACATCTCTCTGAAACAGTAGAAAAAAGAAAAAGGAAAAAAGAAAAAGGAAAAAAGAAAAAAGAAAAAAAAAAGAAAAAAAGAAATTTCTCTGAAACAAACAAAACTTGTTCTGTCTAGGAAGTTGGTAACCAGCTAGCTAGCTCAATTTACACACTTATTTTTTTTTATGGTACACTGTTTTGAATCCCTTTAGCACCTCTGAATTCAAAAGACTATAAACCAAAAAAAAAAGCCAGTTTTCTGGTTCAATCTTTTCTTGGCTAAATTCTAGCGGTACTTTTTTTTTGGTCAAAAATCTAGTAAAAATTAGTACAACACAGCTAGTCCAACAGTGAATGTACATGTTTGGAGCTTGAGGAAAAAATGTTGCCTGCAAAAAGAGGTGTTCTTTCATGGATTCTTGCAGTGAACTACTACTTCTTGTTGTTAAATTTGGGTGAGTCAAGAGTTGCCAAAGAAGAAGGTAAATTCTGGCTCCTTTTTTTTTTAATAGTTGTTGAGTTGGGGTGGGATTTTACTACAGTCTACAAAGTCAAATTTGTGCAAGAAATCAAGAATTCCGAAGTTCTGAGCTTTTTACTTTTTCTCCACCTATTCAGCGAAGTTTCTTGAGAAAAGATCAGTTATGAGTCTCTTAAAGAGGAAAGCAAAGAGTAGAAGGCTAGGACCAGTTAAAATTTTGTATGGTAAAAGAAAAAATTGAGTCTTTTTTTTGGATGGCATGTACCTCATTTTTTTTTACTAGGTTTGAGCAGTATCACTGTTAGTTTTGCTGTGAAGTGATACTAGCCTTTAAATGACTCTAAAGATAGTATCTTGTTGGATGCTTGAAATTTTGGACTTACAAAAAAGAAAAGACTAGTACTACAGTATTATGTTAAGGAACTAATACAATTTGGTGAATTTGGGTTTTCAAGTGATGCAGAATTTAACATGGATTCTGCACGTTTGCTAGGGAACTTGCTGCACCTCTGTAGCCTAACTCAAAAATGTTGAACCTTATGGGATTCGTTACAGGATGAGAATAATTAAAAAGGGATATTAGAGGTGTTGGTGGGGGAGTGGGCTTTGCAGTGTTTGAAAATAAATTTTGTTTGGTCATACTTGGGGGTTTATGCGCTAAGCAAATGTAGGAATTCTGCTTCCTGCCCTTGCATTAGACTTGCAGTTATCTCCACTTTGAATTATTTTGCTACTAAGGTTTGCATCATTCGCCAAATATCTGTTGTTTGACGTATTCTTTGGCAATTTGTCTCAGTGGACATTCTGGAACAAATTGCCGTTACAATGGGAGCAACACATTGGAAGTTCAATGGTGAATTGTGCCAGATTGAAGCAGTCAGAGTGACAACTGATCGACCAAGCTGGTCCGAAACTGATGTTAAATGCGATTGCAGTATAGGAAATGATACTCTCTGCCACATAGTAGCTATGTAATTTTTCATCATCTTGCTTGGCTTTAGTTTTTTAGTATTTCGTGTTGTTTGAAGAGCAGCATAGATGATTTGGAGAATGCAGCAACTAAGTTCTAAGTTACTGATATCTTGCCTTTACTGCTAGAGAACCCATAACCATGTTTAATTAGGTTGCAACCATTTCCTACATATTCACAACAACCTTGTATTTATATTCTCGGACAATTAAAAGAAACAAGATTATAGGAGGCAATTACTGATCAAACAAAAACAATGGAGGGAGTTTCATTTTGCCATATATAAGCTGTGCCTTCACCGAAGACCTCTTTTATCTTTGTGGATTGAGACTATTATATTTGATGAAATCTTAGGCTTCCTGAGATGTATGGATGGCAACTTGACATCATTGACTTTATCTTTTTCGATTAAAAAATAGTGATTTACATCACCATCATAGAGCGGTTCCTATCGATGCTTTCTGTTGTGACTGTACTTCGTTTCATTTTATCTATATAAGTATAGTATATCTTATTCAAACTATTTTAGATAATTTACTTACATTGTCAACTCTTGAAATTACTTATGCAGTACTCTTAAGGGCATAAATCTTCCTGGAGTTCTTCCACCTGAACTGGTAAAGCTTCCTTACATTCAACAAGTGTAAGCACCTTTTGAATTCCATTGTCACATTTCCTTTTATTTCCCATTAGAATCTTATGCAATTCCCAAATGTCGATGAACACCATTAACTGAGTTCAGATTTTCTCAAATTTCAGTGATTTTGCATACAATTACCTCAGTGGTAGTATACCAGCCGAATGGTCGTCAACCCAGTTAAATTCTATGTAAGCCTCATCTATTATCTTATTAAATCAGCTGTTATGGATGCTCTCGGTCATCAATTGTAACTGCAAATTTTTGATCCAGCTCTGTTCTTGTGAACCGGTTGTCAGGGGAAATACCGAAGGAACTAGGAAACATTACCAGCCTTACCTATATGTATGTATCAAATCTTGATTAGATTTGATTTCTTATCTTCATTGCTCATGTAATTGTTTGGACAGATTTTAGAAAATATATATATATTTTTTTAAATATTTTTTTGCACAAACTCTTTAAATTAATAAAATTATCTTTCTTATAAGATGCAAGCTTACAATCTTTTATGCTACCGTTTGCTTTTTCTTTCTTCCTTTTTTCCTTTGATGCAATGTTGGACATGCTCTTCTTCATTACTATAAGAATCACCTCATTTTATATTATTTTTAGTTTTCCAATTGTTTTTCAAAAGTTCAGCAGTGCACTAATCTATATGGCAATGTTTCACCAGAAACCTTGAAGCGAACCAATTCTCAGGCATTATTCCCCCTGAACTAGGGAAATTGATAAACTTAAAGACACTGTAAGACCATTCTTTTCCTTTTCTCTTTTGGTCTGTCCACATGAGTTGTGATTTAAATTCCTGAATATACAATGGAGAAACATGATCACAATTTCAGGATATTGTCCTCCAACCAACTGGAGGGAGAGCTGCCAATATCACTGTCTGGACTTGTAAATTTAACAGATTTGTAAGCACATGGTTCTTCCATTATCCATTCAGCTAGCATCTAAAAACTATTTTTGACACTATTTTGTTTCATATTGCAGTAGGATAAGTGATAACAATCTCAGTGGGCCAATTCAAGATTTTATACAGAATTGGAAACAACTTGCAAAATTGTAAGAATCCCTCTTATGCTGCCAGAGGATCTTTAGATATCTTTGCTAGCACAATAATTTTGTAATCTCAAGTATTTTTTTACTTATTTTGGATAATCAATGAAGAGAGCTGCATGGCTCCGGTCTAGAGGGTCCCATTCCATCAGGCATATCTCTCCTCAATATGTTAACTGATCTGTGAGTAAGGAACTCTGAAATATTGAGATCACTAATCTGCTTCTTTATTTTAGTTTATGGATCTCGTTACAGTGTGAAGACTTCTAATGTTGAGTCTCTTATTCAGGAGGATTAGTGACATAAATGGACCAATGCAGGAATTTCCTCCTCTAATTAACATGACAGGCCTGGTGATACTGTAAGTTACTTTGTAGTTAATGCCAATTAACATTGGCATCTAAATTTTGATGGATCTCTTCTGAAGGCTGTACTATCATTGTATTCAGGGTATTGAGAAACTGCAACCTTTCTGGAGTAATTCCTGGATATATTTGGCAACTGAAAACTATACAAACATTGTAAGTAGTTTCACATGCAATTTTGCAAAATTAATATTCTGTGTTGCATTCATTGTCATTACATATCTGATCTTAAACTTGTGTCCAAGTGCAATAGCCTTGAAAAATACTGACTGTCAACTTTGAAAGACTCGGGGTCAGTGCACTTATAGTTGGTCCTTCCATTGGTGAAAAAGTATAAATATTTAGCTTACAAGCAAGCACTTCCTTCCTTCCACCAATATGGTAAGTAGAAAGAACCCAAATGAGGGTGTTGCTCATACACAACAAGTGCAGATAAACCCAAAACATAAGCTGATAGGATGAACCCCTAAATACAATGTCATTTCCTCTAGTTGCTTTCCATTGTCTTTTTCTCCATTAGTTAATGACTAACGCTGCATCTCAACTTTCATTTCAGCTCTTGCTTATTGCTTCCACTTTCTCTTAACTGAAGATTCTCCAAAAGATTTGGTCCATCATCTTCTAACCACCTGTTCTCTATTCACATTATCAATATACTTATCATATCTCATCTACCCATGAGATTTAAAAGTTCTCCAAATCCTTTAATTTCTTTCATTCTGGGTCTAAAATTTTCTGTTAACACCTTCATTCATGTTCAATGTTCTTCTAAGTTGAGAACTTTCATCAACCACTTGCGGTTAAACCTAAGCAGTGACACTTTCTGCTCAACCTCTTAAAATCTTGACATTTCTTTTCTTGGTAATGAAGTTCATCATAGATGCAGGTTTCGCTAGTCTGATTTGCCATACAAAAAAAGATTTTGTCTGCTAGTACATATTTCTAATTCTAAAGGTAGCAGCAGTACAGAATTTCCATAGCCAAGGAGTTTTTGAAAAAAGCATGAATGCCACTTTTGTGGCATTAATTCCAAAGAAGGTGGGGGCCAAAGAACTAAGAGACTTCAGGCCTATCAGTTTGATAGGAAGTGTTTACAAGATAATCTCAAAGCTGCTAACAGAGAGACTTAAAAAGGTGATAAACAAACTGGTGGACTCACAACAAATGACATTCATCAGGGGCAGGCAAATCATGGATGCAGTCCTAATAGCTAATGAATGCATTGACACAAGGAAGACAACCAAAGAGCCG
>ML400128.1:319-18578 GCA_005239525.1 Nicotiana knightiana | reverse complement strand
GGGGGGGGGGGGGGGTCTGCAGCAGAGTTAGGAGGGATGGGTTTACTATGTCAGCGAAGAAAGCCATGTCTATGCTAATGCAATGATAAGAGTTTTTACCACAAGAGACCACAAAACTCAATAACTCTTCTCTATATATGTTTTTGGACAGATCTCAATGGTGTAGAGCTGCGGATGGTTTGCTTTACTCTAAAACAAATAAAAGCCGCCACTAAAAACTTTGATGCTTCAAACAAGATTGGAGAAGGTGGTTTTGGTCCAGTCTATAAGGTATGCTTATAATTGGAAGACTAGTGATTGTTGTTTTACCTGGACTCCACTTCATGATGCACCTCTGCCTACAAAACTTGTGCTGTTTCTACAAACATGTAAACCCTCAAGATTCATTAATCCAACACTTCTGGATCTGATCAAGGGCATACATATGTGGCTCAAACTTCATCTGCCTTTAGCTAGTTTACACTGGTTCCATCTTCTTAACCTGTGAAACCTAATGAACGGATCTGGTGTAGGGTCAATTACCTGATGGTACATTAGTAGCAGTGAAGCAGCTCTCCTCTCAATCAAAGCAAGGCAACCGTGAATTCTTGAATGAGATTAGTACGATCTCCTGTTTGCAACACCCGAATCTTGTTAAGCTTCATGGGTGCTGTATTGAAGCAGACCAGTTACTGCTTGTATATGAATACTTGGATAACAATAGCCTTGCTGGCGCTTTGTTTGGTAAGTTGTCATTCTCTTTATGTAGCATTCCAGTTATCTCAGGTCAAGATTTTCAGTGGTGAATTTTCTGGTTCAGAGGACAGCCGATTGACACTGGGTTGGCCAACAAGGTTTAGGATCTGTCTCGGAATAGCAAAAGGCCTAGCTTTTCTACACGAGGAATCAAGCCTAAAAATTGTACATCGAGACATCAAAGCTACCAATGTGCTGCTGGATGGGCAGCTAAATCCCAAAATATCCGACTTTGGACTAGCTAGACTTAATGAAGAAGAGAAAACCCATATTAGTACTCGAGTTGCCGGAACAATGTAAGATCACTTCATTTCTAGCTAGAAGTGTAAAGTGTATTGTGAGTTGACATACCTTCTAATCTTAACACGTGCAGAGGATACATGGCACCAGAATATGCGCTCTGGGGTTATTTGACCGATAAAGCAGATGTTTACAGCTTCGGAGTTGTACTTTTGGAAACTGTCAGTGGAAAGAACAACAATAACTACATGCCGAGCAACAATAGCATTTGTCTCTTAGACTGGGTAATAACATCTGATCCCCGTTTGCTTGCTATTTCTCCATTAACAAGGGTCAGATTAAAAGTTTGCATGGTGAAATAAAGTTCTCACATTCTTTCTTCTTCATCTTTAATCTCTTTTATTGAAGCTATTAGCTGTGCCTAAAAAGCTACACTATTACAGGCCTGTAACTTGCAACAAAGTGGGAGTATAGAGGAGCTCATAGATCAGAGATTGGGTTCTGATATTAACAAACAAGAAGTGGAAAGAATAGTAAAAGTGGCACTCTTGTGCACTAGCGCCACTCCCTCACTCAGGCCTATCATGTCCGAGGTAGTGGGTATGCTTGAAGGACGAATAGCCATTCCCGATGAAATTCCAGAGGCAAATACATATTCTAATGATCTGAGATTTAAAGCAATGAAAGATTTTCATCAAGAGATGCAAAAACAGAAGTTAACTGGAAGCCAAACCCAAAACACCATGACCATACAGACTGACATGGGTTCTTCTTCTACATCTACTACTAATCTCTTCGATTCAGTCCAATTTCAGGATCAAACAGACACATAATCTCATTTCATTTCATGTCATGGCTGGCTCAATTCCTGCTTGTTGCGTACTTGAGGTACTTCACATTGATTCAGGACCACCTTTGCGGGTATTTATACTTGTAATTAAGCAGTTTGTTCAAATGTGTACAATGTAAATACGGGTTCCAGTTTTTTTTTTCTTTGGCAAATTCCACTAGGCATTGCGCCTAGGGTTAATTTTCATATAAAGTAAAGTTCAACAAAGGAGGGCAGGTTCCAGTTTTGAGACAAAGGATGTAACACTTCTTTTTTTCTTCTGTTGCACTTCTTATAGGAGTAGTAGGTGCTCATGAGTGCTAGGACTGAATATTTTCGTCTATATTTTGCTTCTGTTTACGCATTGTCTCTTTGCGTTTAACATTGCAATGTGTTAGAATATAAGAATGTCACGCTGGGAATTATTAATATTCTTTTGCCAGGGTAGTGACGTTTGGACTGGCTCGACCTATATCGTCTTTAACTAGTGGTGGTAAAAATGGTTTAAAAAAAATAGTTATCCACCAATATATCCATTAAAAAATGGGTTGGATAATGAACTTTTTAAAAAAGGGTTAGATATGGATAAGCATCATATTATTTACTTAGAAAATGTATAACCAATGGATAATTAATGAGTTTAACTTTTATATGTAAAAATTGCACGGAGCATCCTATTTGGTCGCCCCCATTTAACCTATACCCATATTTTTAAAATTATTTAATTTATACCCTAATTTTTACAACTTCAAGTGTCTCCTTCCTGTTACTCTTTATTCTACTCTTCATTTTTTGTAATTTGTAGTATATTTTACTGCTGATTTGCTCATAGTGACTGCCCCTTTTGTTGAAACAACGTTTTAGAACTTTTCTTCATCTATTTATAATTCATTGTCTCTATCTTGTGTTTCTTCCAATGACGATTAGGATGTCCTGTTTCTCCAGTGATTTCTGTTAATGAGGTGTTTAATTAGTTTGTCAGCAAATAGAGAACAAAACTTTAGCTAAAACATGTTGAAGTTCAGCAAATAGAGAACAAAGCTTCAGCTAGTACAACTGTAGGACAAAGACTTCAGCTTATTTAGTGCTGAAGTTTTTACAAATGAACTAAATAACTTCAGCGAAAGCATCTTCTGCTGAAGTTTTTGAAAACGCTTTATGACAAAACTAATGAATCCAGGACAAAACGTCAGCTTATTTAGTGCTGAAGTTTTTACAAATTAACTAAATAACTTCAGCATCTTATGCTGAAGTTTTTGAAAAAACTTTACGACAAACTATTGAATCCAGGACAAAATTTCAGCTAAAACGTGCTGAAGTACAACAAATAGAGAACAAAATTTCAGCTAGTAGAATGCTTAAGTTCAGCAATTACAAGTAAAAATGGCACGGGGCGCCTATTTGGTCGCCCCCATTTAACCTATACCCATTTTTTAAAAAGTTTTAATTTGTACCCACTTTTTAAACAACTTCAGCCCCCTTTCTCCTCCTCCTTCTCCTCCTCAACTTAACAAGAGGAGCTATTTGCATAAATTGATCAAAAAATAGATGATCAAGCAATCAGTGATGGTGAAGCAGCTTCCTGTACCACAGATGAGAATGAAATAGTGAATATTGTCATAGCAGATCCAATTCTGCAAGCAGACTCTATGCCTAGAGAATATACATACTCGTGGAGAAGACGAATACAGAAAGTCTTACCCCTGCTGAAGATGGACGAATACAACAGGACGAACGCCAATTACAAACAAAAATTTCAGCTCTAGAGATGAAGTTCACCATTTACAAACAAAAACTTCAGCTCTAGCCAGTTACAAAACAAAAACTTCAGCTCTAGAGCTGAAGTTCACCAGTTACAAAAAAAAAAACTTCAGCTCTTTCGCCGGTTACAAAATAAAAACTTCGCCAGTTGCAAAAACAAAAACTTCAGCAATTACAAACAAAAACTTCAGCAAATAGAGAACAAAACTTCAACTACTATGCTTAAGTTCAGCAATTACAAACAAAAACTTCAGCAAACTTGGTTCAGCACACTTGCTACTTCAGTCCCGTCTACTAGAATGCTGAAGTTTTGCGTGATTGCCTTTGCTACTTCAGCCCTGTATGCTGAAGTTACGCGAAAAAGAGGGTACGCTTGCAATTTTTTCTGCAAAGCGGGCACAAGTTAAAACGTGACCCAAAGAGCGAGTATAGATGCAAATGCCCCCAATTACAAACAACTTCAGGCCCGTCTACTAGAATGCTGAAGTTTGTGTGATTGCCTTTGCTACTTCGGGCCCGTATGCCTGAAGTTTATGCGAAAAGTGGGTACGCTTGCAATTGTTTTTGCAAAGCGGGTATAAGTTAAAACGTGACCCAAAAAGTAGGTATACAAATCCCCCCTTTTATATTTATAAAGCCTCAAATTCGGGGTTCCTCAAATTTGGGAGACTAGGAATTCTTCCAAAAATGATCACATTCAGTAAAGCATGGATAATATAAATATCCATTTAACCCATTTTTTATCCGTATTAAATATGGATCGAATGAGATAATTTACATTACTCAGTTTTCAACCTATTTGCCAAACCTATCTTTAAGCGTTAGGCTTCTAGCATACTTCTAATGAAGTTAAGCAGGTCACCTTTCTAATAGATGGTATGACGAATTTATTCGAAAAATATTTTCTAGCAAAGAAGTGATTTCTGGTGTTTGATGCAAAAATATTTTATAGAGAAAACATTTACCACCAAAAGAGAAAATGACTTTTCTTAGTGGCGTAAAATCATTTTCCTTCAAAATTTCCTTAAATACTCAAAAATTTCATCGAATTTGTTAATAATGGTATAATCTTTAATAAATGTTTTTTCAGAAAAGAATATTTCCCTCCTCCAATAAAAAATTAAAAAATATTTTTCAAGAAAGTATTTTTAAGAAAGTAATTTAGTTTTTCGGAAAAATAATTTATGAAAAATGACTTTTATCGTACCAAACACACTCTAAGAGTTTCAAGTTCATATAAAAAGAAATTATTTTACTTTTTGTGCGTTTTTCTATATTTCCTTCGATTGCAAATCTTGGCCACTTGCAAGGAATACAAATTAGTATATACTGTAGTCTTTTTGAAAGGGAAAAAAATGAGACCAAAGGCTGGATTTGCCTCCGATCTTATTAGACAACAAACAAAAAAATGCAAAAAAGCACCAGAAATCCTCAAAAATTGAAAAGTATTTAAAACATTCAGTGTTTGGCTACTTATTTTTAATCCCATATTACTAATGTTTACCAGTATTTATAATACTTTTGAATTGCTTTTATCAGTGATTGGTTGCAAAGCTTTTACAATTATATTAAACGATAATAACAATAAGAAAATTGTCGTCCAAATATGATTGAAAAGTGACGATCATTGCTTTCTTTTCTACTGAAATCCATGTGTCCCAGGCAACTTGAACTTTTTTTTGGGTCCGAGCAACTTAGCTTGAAGTAAACAAAATCATCAGGACGTAGTATATAAACTGTTTAATTATATAATCAAGTTGATGTACACAAAAGACAATCAACTGATACCTTACTTCATGATATGTTCTATATTATTCAACACAGAGACAGTCTGATGGTCAAAAAGTCACAATTCAAACTACAGTTTAATTTATGTGTCTGTGTTTAATGCTCTCCTAAGCATTACTATTTACTATGGGTTTTAAGGTGCCGAGCCAGACAAGAGGAAAACGAGACCGGCCGGTCTGGGTACCGGTTATAAATTACCGGCCTTAACGATACCGGATTTAGCCGGTGAAAATTTGAACAGGAACGGTACCGGGCCTAATGGGCCGGGCTGGGCCAGTCTATTTTTTTGGGGGTGTATTTTGTATAAAAATTGTAATTTATATTAGGATAAAGTAAAAATATAAAAAACTAAAAATTAACATATAAAAAAAATTTTTGGATAAATTTCAAAGGCTTTAAAAGCCTTATATTTGAAGGCATTGGAAATCATAGGGACATACATAGTTGAGAAAAGGCCCAAAATAGTCCAATATCTTTGGACTTTAACTCAAACTAGTCTTATTTCTTTCACATGGAGCACTAATAGTCCACATTCTTTAATATAGTGGTACGCTTTTAGTCTCCATGTTTGATATGAAAAAAAATATTTTCCGCAAAATATTTTTCATTTTTCCCATGTTTGGTTGGCTTAAATGTTTTGAAAAACATTTTCCTCATGAACTCATTTTCCTCCAATTGGAAAAAAATATTTTCCTTGTCAAGAGAAAGAAAAATATTTTTCAAAACTTTTCTTCAATCTTCCACACCCTTTTCTTCACTGTTTATATTTTTTAGACATTTATTATACATAATTATATGCTTATAATACATAAAGTATACATATCTTATACTTTCACTGACTATTTTTAGTTTAAGTAGTTAGGTAGGTGGATATTTGGGTTAATTATTCTTCTTTTTATGATGTAGAAAAAGTATTTTCTTTTATTTCAACAAAATAATGTTGCAAAAAATATTTTATTTTCCTGATATAGAAAAAGTATTTCCGTTCATTTTAACAAAATGAGTACTTTTTTCATGTTGTAGAAAGAGTACTTTCTTTTTAACCCTAAAGAGAGTATTTTCTTTTTAGGTGTGTAACACAAATTTCAACGTTATTTTTGCGAGAAAAGATAAAGCAACACATTAGTCCCTTTGGATTTGTGTAAATTTTTTAAAAAATAATTAAATTCTTGAAGAAAATAGAGTCTTGAAAATGTTGGGTAATTGGGGTTGGAAGGAGGGGAGGGGAGGGGGAAGGGGAGTACGAGAAACATAGGGTTTTGGGAGAAGGGGGAGGGGGTAAGAAAAGTAGCATAAAAAAATTTCTAAAAAATATTTTTTACTCTCTAAACAAACACTAAAAAAAAAATTTGGAAAAAGTTTTTCACTCACCAATCAAATAAGGAAAAATAAATGATAACCACTCATTTTCTAGGAAAATATTTTCCTATGAAAAATAATTTTTTTCATATCAAACATGGAGACCAAAAGTGTACGACTTTATTAAAGAATGTGGACTATTAGTGCTCCGTGTGAAAGAAACAGGTCTAGTTTGAGTTAAAGTCCAAAGATACTGGACTATTTTGGGCCTTTTCTCTACATATTGGAGCAAGATATAAGAATAAGATATGACAATATTGTGCAAATCCATAAACATCAACTAATATCCCAAAACCCGGTATCACAAGTGCATGAGCATCTACTAGGAAGTACAATAACAATACAACATCTGTCTGGTATGCAAGTTAAACAACATAAAGTAAATAGTTATGATGGAGACTCTATGTGCTGTGAATCGTACCATGAAATGCAGCTCACTATAAAGTCCCCTCGGCAGCTGCGCCTACGCGCCCAAATGACCACCAAATGAACCTGTCAGATTCTGCACATTTAATGCAGAAATGCAGTATGAATACGCAAATCAACGTGTACCCAGTAAGTATCTAGCCAAACCCCGAAGAGGTAGTGATGGGGGGTCAATATTGACACTTATTAGTGGTCCAGTAAATCATATATAATAAAGTAGACAAGTATGAAACATGGTAAGTAAACAATAAGTACATATATTGAAAAGTAATACGATCTACAACTGAACAATGAACAGAAAGTCCTCAATTATTGGATACCTCCTCAAATGGAATACATAATGGTCAATACCAAATTAATGATCACATCTCAAGTCAGGAAACTCATGAGTACGCAAACTCCTTATCAAGTATTTCACATGATTCTGCCGAGGCGAGCTGGCCGATCCCATAAGAGTGTTTCATAGAACTTCCGAGGCGAACGACCCAATCCCATAAGAATGTGATACATGATACTGTCGAGGCGAACATCCCGACCCCATAAGAGTGTATTACAATATCCTGTCGAGGCGAATGACCCGACCCCATAAGAGTGTGTTACAATATCCCGCCGAGACGAATGGAATGATCCCATAAGGGTATGAAGATTTTATAGGTCTATGAGCCCACTCACGAATATACATGTGAGTTATGAAGTTCAAGAGAAACTTTTCGATAAATACACATAACGTGGGAGAAATCCGTAAGAGAAGTACAATTTCAATGGCTAATCAAGTAGCTCATGAAATATCTAAAATAGCGAGTCCATTATTCTACGCAAGTCTAGTCTCATGTCATAATGTGGATTGAAGTAATTAAACAGGCAAGAATAACTCAAATAGTACAACTAAAGCATGGCGTGAGACTAAGTCTACCCGGACATAATCAGGACTTCTAGCGTACACATGTACACTCTTCACCTCATACGTGCATAACTCCCAACGTGTACCACATCATAAATATAATACCTACGGGGTAAATTTTCTCTCACAAGGTTAGACAAGAGACTTACCTCGCTTCGAAGTTCTAAAACCGACTCCAACGCCTCTCTAACACCTCAAGTCAATGCCCATCGATCCAAAACTAGCCAAACAACGCAAACCAATAAAAATATACTCTAATACTCATAGTTAATCAATTTATAACAGTTCTCAACTCCACTCGAAAAGTCAACAAAGTCAACCACGGGCCCACATGCCCGATTTTCAAAAAGTTTTGAAGATAAATATGACCCATAGGACCACTAACTCAAATATATAATTTATTCCTAATTTCATGTCCAATTTTGTAGTCAAAATCCAAAAATACCATTTCTAGGTCTTCTACCAGAAATCTCACATTTTCAACTTAAATTCTTGAATTTACAAGCCTAAATTCGTGTATTTCAAAACGCGTAGAAATAACTTACCTCATGATTGATGATGAAAATGACGCTCCAAAATTGCTCCAAAGTTTTTTCCCATGAAAGAAATGAAGTGAAAATGAGCCAAACCCCCGATTTTAAAACAACATTGCCCAGCCTGACCTTCTTCGCGAATGCAGCAGGTCCATCGCGTTCGCGAAGCACTACCAGCTTCTTCTCCCCAATTCCTCTACGCGAGCGAGTGACAGGGCCCGAGAATATGAAGCTTTACCAGCCTGCCCATCGCGAATGCGGCTGCACATTCGCTAACGCGAAGACCAAATTCCCCGACCAGGTCAGCTTCTCTTATGCGAACGTGACCAGGCAATCTCGAACGCGGGGCACCACTGCCCAACACTTCGCGAACGCGACCTCCCTATCGTGAATGCGTAGAAAAAAAGGCCCTCAACTCAAATCTTTCTTCGCGAACGTGTGATACCTTTTGCGTTCGCGAAGAACAAAACCAGAAACCAGCAGTTGCAAAACAAGGAAAAATGATCCAAAACCACTCCTAATCACACCCGAGGCCCCCAGAACTTTGTCCAATCATACCAAAAAGTCTTAGTATCTTACCCAAACTTATACAAAGTTTCAAAACGCCACGCGTATCATCAAAATCACAAATCGACGAACAAACTTCTTCTTTCAACTTTCAAACATTCAAACTACGGCGAACGCGTCCGAATCATACTTAAACACTTTGGAATGACGTCAAATTTTTGTGTGCAAGTCACAAACTATGACACGAACCTATTTCAAGGCTCAAAATACCAAAGGAACATCTAGAACACCAAAGTCCTCTTCAAACCAAATTTAGTAAATTTTAAAAACCTTCAAAATATCAACTTTCAACAATAAGGGCCGAAATGCTCCTGGACCACCCGATACTCAACTGAACTTATGCCCAAGTATGAAATCATCATACGAACCTATTGGAACCTTCAAATACCGATTCTGAGATCGTTTACTCAAAATTCAAACCTTTATCAACTCTTCCAACTTAACGCTTCCGAATTGAGAATTTTTCTTCCAAATCAATTCTGAACTTCCTGAAATTGAATTACGACTATGCGTTACAAGTCATAATACATAAAGTGAATCTATTCAAGTCCTCAAACTATCAAAAGACGCGCTAGAACTCAAAACAACCAGTCAGTTCATTACATAATTTAATCTTCAAACTTAAAAGGTTTTGCATTGCCCTAGTAATTTCTTCATAATCAATATGAACTTCTTGGCCATGTTCTAGAGTGTTGAATTCATATCGGTTACCATTTTTTAATATATTTATAAATTCCTCATCTTTTGATTTATCAACATCTTCACGTCCTTGATTTATTCGATCCGATCTAATCCAACCTCCGAAACATACTAAGATTTTTTGTAACGACCCGACCAGTCGTTTTGAGAATTCATACTTTTCTCGGTAGTTTATGGGCATATGTAGATCTGTACGATGTCTTATGACTTATATGAATCGTCGGTTTTGGTTCTCAAGTTATTCGGAATCTATTTGGAAGAATAAATTTCATTGTTGAAGCTTTAAGTTGAAAGAGTTGACCAAGTTTGACTTTTGTGAATTTGAATCTGGAACGGAATTTTGATGGTTCTGATAGGTTTGGATGGTGATTTTTGACTAGGTCGTATGCCTGAATTTTCATTTGAATGTTTCTAGAAGGTTTCGACACAAATTGGTGAAAATTAGAAATTTGAAGGTTTGGAAAGTTCACAAGTTTGACCGAGAGTTGACTTTGTGAATACCGGGTCCGGATTGTGGTTCTGGGAATTTGAATAGCTTTGTAATGTCATTTGGTACTTGTGTGTAAAATTTGGGTTCATTCCGGATTGGTTTGCTATGTTTCGACACGAGTTATGGAAGTTGAAAAGTTCAAAGTTCATCAAGTTTGTATTGGAGGGTGATTTGTCGTTTTATTATTTTTATGTGTGATTTGAGGCCTCGAGTAGGTCCACGTTGTGTTATGGGACTGGTTGGTATATTTGGTGGAGGTCCCAGGGGCCTCAGGGTGTGTTTCGGATGATTGACGAACCAATATTTGGAATTTGAGATGTGCTGAAGTTTCTAGTGTTTGAGTATCTGGTTTCCTCTTACGCGGTCGCTAAGGAAGGGATGCGATCATGAAGAGTTCTTGATGGCAGGTGGTAATTTATTCATCGCGTTCGTGTAATGAGGCCCACGTTCGAGAAGATTTGAGAGACTCAGGTCATCGTGGATGCGAGAAGGATCACGCGTTTGCTTAGAGGAGTGGTCAGTTGGGGCATCAGGCTTTAAGCCTACGCGATCGCGTAGTTGTGCCCGCGTTCACGTAAGGTCAGGCCAGGTAAGCATCGGGTTCGCAGAAGTGTTGCCGCGTTCACGTTAACCATTTTTGGTGGAAATATACTTTGTCCATCGCGAACGCGATGGATTTCCCACGTTCACGTAAGACGATGTCTGGGCAGAAGTATAAAGTACTCTATTTCAGGGGTTTCAACCATTTTTGCATTTTAGGAGCTATGGAGCTCGAATTGAGGAGATTCTTGAAGAAATTTTCACCATGTGGACTGGGGTAAGTGTTCTCTACTCATTTTTGATTTTATATCATGAATCTATCTTCGTTTCCGGCATTTGATTGAGGGTTCCAAAAGAGAAATTGGGGGTTTTAGCCTAAAGTTTCATAATATGAATTTTCGAGTTTTGAACACCGATTTGGAGTCGGATTTGAGTGAAACTAGTATGGTTGGACTTATAATTGAGTGGTTTGTCGGATTTTGTGAGTTTTGTCGGGTTTCGAGGAGCGGGCCTGATCTTGTCCAAGCCACACCTCTATTTGAGGTTGTAAAATAGTCAGAGCAATAATAGTACCCAAAAAGGAGTCGAGGTCGATTTTCCACAGGGATATATTAATAGGAATAGGAGTATATATTTGGGTGAATGAGCCTGAATTATCTCGGAATACACTTCCACAAAAGTTTGTTTGTTTTTAAATCTATTTTAAACTATGGATGGCAACTAAGGATTAAAATTAGCAAATTGTTTTTGACTGTTTTCCAAATAGTAAAAAGGCCTATGGATATGAACTTTACCTAGGTGTTCATTTAATGAGTTGTAAGCCTTAAAGCTTGTTTTCTCGGCCGGGGTGGATTATAACTATCAACACTCGATTACCCACTCAATACCTCTCGGTCAGAGAGTGATTTTTCCCAATTTGGATTTCTCAAGTCCAAATGGGTATTGCACAAAACAATTGATATTAAGCTAAAGCCGGGTTTTACTATCTCTAGATTCAACCCTTTAATTGGGTTTATCAATCTCTCGATTGACCTAATTTCTTGCTAGCCAAGTTTTCCTAGACTAAGTCTCTCTTTCTCAAGAAGAGACCAAGTCAATTAGGCATGAAATAATGTCAAAAGGTAGAAAAATTAACCTAAAAAAGTGAAACTATTCTATTTATACAGTGCTGGAATTTTTGGACAAAATTGCCCTTTTTGGAGGTTCTGCGGCCGCACAATTCCATGTGCGGCCCACACTTGGTTTCAGTGACATGAGTTGAATCTGCGGCCACAGAATTCTGAATTGCAGCCACATCTCTCATATACTGCGGTCCACACATTTCTAGGTGGGGCCGCACAGAGCTCTTCTGCGGACCGCACACTTCTGAGTGCGACCACATTAGCTGACTTCGGCGGCCACACAATAATTGTGCGGTCCAAACTTATTTTGAGATTGAATTGAGAACTCTCTAACTTCTGATCTTGCTTAGCTTCTGCTGCCGCACATGAACGAACATTTCATGTGCGGACAACACTTTGCACATGGGCTCTGAAAAGTCTTCCTTCAGAATCTGCGGCCGCAGATGGAAATCTGCTGTCCGCACTTTGAGCTTTTATGCCTGATTTTGTCATTTAGTTCAGATCACTCCTTCTTGAGTTGGATTTTATCTTTGTGGCTCATTTTCCAGTTACTCCTGCAATTAAGCTTATTTAATAAGTTTTTGGGAATACAATTAAACGCTTTGCACTAAAATGAAAGTAAAAAGGTGATAATAAATAGTCAAAATCCCTACTTATCACGGCCCGGGTTGAACTTTTTGGCCGATTTTGAGTTTTTGATTCAAGATTTGACCTTTTTCAATTGGGATTGGTTCATTTAGCATTTTTTGATGTATTTGAGTTGCTTTAGGTTAGTTTCGAGCCGTTCGAATGTCGGAACGCGCGAGATGAAATTTTTGGAGCATTGTTTAGCTTGCTCGGTATTGGAATTGGCTCGTTGGAGGTAAGTAACACTTCTAAGCTTGGTTTTGAGGGTATGAAACCCCGAATTACGTGTTATGTGATTGGTGTTGAGGTGACACACATACTAGGTGACGGGCGTGTGGGTGTACACCGTGTAAATTGTAATTCTGTTATTTTTGTGGCACTGTGTAGTTACCTGTTCTTACATGTAACCATGGAACTTCTACGTTCTTGAGCTATTGGGTTGTGATCCATGCTAGAAACCATGTTTAGGCTACATGCTTATCTTGTTGGGACCCACATAGGTCATTTCTTCCGTTAAATTATGCTTTCATTGTAGTACATACTCAGTCATACGCATTCATATGCATATCATATCTCAGTATCTGTACCATTTATTGACATATCATATCATCATTTTGGGCTAGTTTCATGGCATTGTGAGCCGGAGAGTCTGGAGAGATTGATGATTGAGTGAGGCCGAGGACCTATATGTGAGTGACACTATGGGATCGGGTTGTATGCTGCAACATGTTATATTGATTATATTATGGGATCGGGTTGCACGCCGCAACAGGTTTATTGATTTGTGCCATGGTTAGCTTGATATTGCGTTGTGCCATGATTGGCTTGATATAGCGCTTGGGCTGAATGAGCCCCTTCGAAGTTTGGACACACCCCCAGCGAGCGGGGTTGATTATATTAAGGGATGGATCTTCCCTGGACATGGATCTTGTTTGAACCATTTATATATCTGGGGATGGATCTTCCCCACGGGCTGGATTTGGCCCTACTCATACTGAGTAATTGATGGCCAGTTGATGTATATATTCCCAGATGGATCTTCCTAGGCCAGATTGGCCATATACAGTACTGAGTGGTTGAGCATGATGAGTGAAAAGTGTGAGACAGTGAGATTGAGTACTCCGAGAGTGTGCGTATATGAGTTCATCATTGAGGTACATGGCATTGACATGCACATATGACATACAGGCATAGCGATGCATTTATTCCTCAAGTTGTACGGTATTATGTCATTCATGGCTTATCACACATATTGACATATGAGTATAGTGATATATCTTACACTGGCTACCTGGAAAGAAAAATGGAACATCTTATTTATTGTTGAAAGGATTTTCGGGAAAAATTTATGTTTTTAAATTTACTCATATTTTGACGATTTCAGTAAAAGGATTTGGGTTTTCACTGATATACTTGAAAAACGGAACTATTTTCAGGAAACTATGAATAAGATGAGCATTTCATCTCTGAGTTATTTCTTTTATTACTTGCTTTATGTTGTTATGAACTATTGTTGGATATTGGTGTTGGACCCGACCTTTATTCTAGCTCGTCACTACTTTCACCTAAGGTTAGGTTTGTTACTTATTGAGTACATGGGGTCGGTTGTGCTCATGCTACACTTCTGCACCTTGCGTGCAGATGTTGGCTGCTGACATTGCTGAGATCGACGAGAGCTAGATTTGAATATGTACTTGCGTTCCGGTTGTAGCTGCCTCTTGTTTAGGGTAGCCTTAGAATATATAAATTCGTTTATGTACTTCTCGAATAGATAATGTATTTATTTCATACAAGCTTGGTAAATTCTAATATTAGAATCTCATGATTTGTACTACCAGGCCTTGGGGGATGTATAAGATTTCGTTAACTTTTCTATTTAATTGTTTTATTAATTTCATTGGAATTGAATAATAATTGGATTACCTAGCGGGTTAGGTTAGGTGCTATCATGACTAGTTTGACTTTAGGTCATGACAGATTGGTATCAGAGCTCTAGGTTCATAGGTTTCACAAGTTATGAGCAAGTGTCTAGCAGAATCTTGCGGATCGGTATGATGACGTCCATACCCAACTTTGAGAGGCTATAGGGCATTTAGGATAACCTTCTCATCTTTCTTTCCTTATCGTTTGACATTGATTTAGCTTGAAGCATAACTCTTTGAGTTCCTTCCGTGCATTCGTAAGCGCACATGAGCGCTCGGTATCAGTTATGCATCGCTGACTTGCAATTTCGTGGATGAGGTGGGAGATGTGATTTCTGTGTGATGATCATGGGCTAGTCTGGAGGACTTGAATCCGGGTTTTGACTATAGCTGGAGCACGGAGATTTCGATTGTGTGAACACATGCTTTTGGACTTATACATTTGGTAGTGTCCCTACAAGTGGAATTTGTGGCTCGATAAGTGATTGGATGGCTATATGATGGGTATGATGTGACTGCGGGATGTGTTCGAATGGGTTGGAGGTGTTGAGAAGAGTTTGCTTGAGATGTAAAAGGGCCATTGGGTGCTTGATTTCTGTCTTGATGTGACCTATAGCCTCGATTCATGAGTGTATTGAAGGATCTTTTTTGTTGCTTAGTTGTGGAACGAAATAGATTCTCATGGGCTTGATAATAGGCTCAGACTTAGGAAGATTAAGTGATTGCATCATAGTTGAGGCTGCGAAAGGGTATAAAGAGATGCCATTTTGAGGCTAAGTAGGTGGGTTACAACCTGTGAGGTAATCTATAGATGTATAAATTTTATGATGTCGTGTGGAGGATTTCTTATCTACCAGTGACTTATATTTGTACCTTTTGAGTTTGGATAGGTGGTAATGGTTGACCTGACCATCACGAGGTTGAATGCGAGAGTCGTAGATGGTTTGTATTACATGAGCTTATAAAGGATTTAGTTGAATTTCAGTGCGGGATTATGGCAGTAATAGAGTATAGGTATTGTAAGTTATCAAATGTTTTATTCCTTGGATTTGAGCCAAGTGAGGGAGTCGGTTATCGACGAGTTGATTGCACGGTTATGTGTTCTATTGGTTTTGGTTTGAGGTACACTAGTGAATCAGATATGACTTGCAGAGGTTGAGTTCAAGGATGACTCGAGTAAGAAAATTTCTGGATACGGGTTGTATTATACTTTGTGGGTATATGGGAAACATTGAATGATTGGGTTGTTACGCGTACAGGATGTAGTGCACATGGAGTAGAATTCACTCGGTTTCTTAGAGGTGTGGATTACTTCTTAGGGTGTTGGTGTACTAATGAGGCACAGGTTGTTCGGTCCGTTTGATCGGTCCAATTGAGATTTGAGCAGAGTGGAAGACTCTCGCGAAGGTTATAATGGGTTCAAGATTTATATGTAGCAATTGAGAATTTTCTGGATTTGTAAATGGCTAGTATCTAAGATTTACATTAGATGGTATCAGGACTCACGGTATATCTATATAATTGTGGATTATATACTTCAGTATCAAGGAGGTGAAGGAAACAATTTTAGGTTCACATAAGGTCTCTTCATAGTGGGTGTATCGATTTTAGTCTTTGGGTGCTTCAGAGGTAATTCAAAGGCTTATGGGACTTAGGGCGGTTTGCTTTTATGCTAGGATCATGTGGGGTGAGTGTTATTTAAGGATCATGGTGTTCTGACAAGGAGAAGTGTCAACTTGAGAGTAATTCGGAAGGAACTCGAAGAAATAGGATAGCTTGGTAGTAGGTTGGATCAACACGGTAATATATATGATTGGGTCTTTCGGTGCTTATGATGCACTGAGTTTCTACGAGTGTTTTATGGCAACACTCTTGGGTTTGGAGACCTGCGTGGCTTGCTTGAGTTAGAGAGATTCAGTTCTGATGACTTGGCTATGTGCAAATGAGTTTCAAAGTATTCTCAATGGTTTATACCACGGTCCGAGGAGTATATTTCTTACTAGTGTGTGGAACATGTTGCATATTGTGATTTTCTCCTGGATTAGATCAAACAGAAGGTTCCTGGCTAATTGAGTATGTAGTTTGCTTGTGACTCAGAGTTGATTATGAGATTATCGTATTTTTCATATGATGGAATAATAAATGTGGTGTACTGTGTAAGATTGAGATTTGCATGTACAAGGTCACGATTCAGTTTTGAAGGTAAGGTCTTGAATTCTTAGATAGCATGGATGGTTTCCGATGTTTAGATAAATGTTATACCTTATCGGGCTTGCTTGAGGAGAGTGTACATTTCAGTAGGCGCATTGTGTTTTGATTTACGGATGCTTCATTGGTATTGTGGTACTCGCCTGACCGATATTCAGAATTTTCTATGTGGAAAAAAAAGAATTATAGAAGTATTCATCGTGGGATGGACGTGTATGAGAGATGTGTTGGACATTCAGGTTGTTGAGTTGGGATCAGATATGGTGTGTCGTGTGTTCTATGGATTGGGGGACCGGGAGTACTCAAGAGTAGATTATTTCGTGATTGTGGACTGTGGAAATGTGGACAAAGCTAGTCAGAGGATGGTATGTGTTATGGTTAGGTCATTGTGGACCTTTGGAAGGTTATTATTTATGGGTGGATGACCAGGATTGATCTGGGGGCCATTGGTAGGCCCAATGAGGATGTGTATTCTACATCGGGTCGAATTGGTTGACTTCATACTGCTACTGTTGAGGGATGTGTCATTCGGTTAGAGTTAAGCTTATTCGTTTCCGATATGTTCTATGTGTTATCCTTCTATGCTACAAGGGTTTGTGATTCGTTGGTTATATGCACACGTGGTGATGGAATTTGAGCGAGATGGATATTAGGGCATTGAATGATTGATTGAACATTTGGTTATGTTCTTTACGGATTGTGGTATTGTGTTATTGGTTCATCCGCGGTTATGGTCATGCACCTTGGGTAGTTGACGTCGAGTTGCACGTGGTTATTGATTTTGAGCAGGGTGGCTGGAGATATTTCATATGGACCAGTGTTTGGATGGGGCCACACATTGCAACGGGGTTATGTGGAGATATTGTCCTTTGTGTTAGGCTCGTGTGTTGTGGTTCTACCGTGTGTGATGGGTTTTTAGAATTTCAGTTGTGGTGGTACTTGTTGAGCTTGCTGAACGGTTCTCTCATTGGAGTCATTTTCTATGTTTGAGTACGTTTGAATTGTTGCATATTGGTGCACGGATTGCACGGTTTGTGGCTCTGGGCAGTATTGGTGTGGCATGTGACGGAACCTCACCCACACTACTATATATGTATGAAGGCAAGGGTAGTGTAGCTTTTACCCGAATGGCCGAGATCGAATCCACAGGGAACCTATAGATGGGAGTGAGTGTATAAGTGATCTAGAAGGGTCGAGTTTCTTTAATTTCAAATCTAATCATTTGTTGGTGTTGAACTATACTAAGTGTATTTTATTGTTTGTAAGCTAATTAATGACTAACTTTGCTTTGTTTTTGTTTTTGTTGTTGTTTTCTAATATTTATAAAGGCACTAGGGTCGTGACTATTGTCTAGGTGGATATGATGCGTGGCTAGAATTCAGGATTTTTAAGCATTATATACCTTGCATTTTATGTGCTTTAATGATAAAAATACACGTCGTATGTGCCTAATGGGGTTTATTTAATGTGTAGGTGAATTGGAAACGGAAGCCGAGCTAAATGAGAGCATAAA
>MDKJ01294330.1:0-45847 GCA_005239525.1 Nicotiana knightiana | reverse complement strand
TGCTGATAACGTGTTATAAACAATAAAAGAAGAAGAACAATATTGTAGAGAAAGAGAGAAAGAAAATTCTTATTGAATTTTGGGATGAATTACAATAGAAGAGGACCTCTCTATTTATAGGGAAAGAGTGACTTAGCCACCAAGTAACAAACCCTAGAATCTCTCTAGAATATAGACATTCACCATAAATAGAATTTTATTTATAACAATAGGAAAATAAAATATTTTTTTGTTTTAGACTCAGCAGAAAATGATACCAAGAAGTATAACAAAGAAGAATATTTAAATACTTTAATACCAAACGACCTTCTATCATACATGTTTGTTGTCAAGTTTATTATTTCTTACGTATGTTAGTGCTACCGTATATATAATAGACTAAGTTGATCTTCCATTGTATATATGTTGAATTTGAAGAAAAATATACTCGTCATGCCACTGAAAATCTTAATACGCCGATTAGCTAATAATAGCATACAGATGGTATATAGAAGTTTTGAGATAACGTCATACATGCAAAAATTATGATACATATCAATGTGCTTCTAAGTATATTCTTATCTTTGAATTCAACTTTCGTCTTTCGAAACTAAAGAATATCCTTTTTAAGTTTGTGTGAAAATAATTTTTAGTATGTTTATGTTTTGCAAATATAATAAATAAAGCACAAGAACAAACATCCTAAATATTGGACTATATTTACCGCAATTTATTTTCTTGTACGAACAACTGTATGTTTCACTTTCAAGAAGGATATCGAGATCGACAATGAGAGTTCTTGTTAAGATAGAGCAACCAAAGCATTAGGAAGAAACAAACACAAAAAAATATTGTCCACAAAGAAGTGTTCGTTAAGATACCATCACATTAAATACTTTTAAACTATAGTATATAATTATCTAGCTAACATGACAAAATTGATCATTTGTGTAAGTTTTGATGATGTCCTTTTATTTTAAATTCATGTATTATGCTAGTGTAATAATATTTTTCGGCATTTAGATGATTGTTGTATTATTAGCTATAAAATTTCTCTTATTAATTAAATTTTATTATTCCTTCATATAAATAAATATTTAAATTATCACGTGACATTATTAACATGCGAGCGTATATAATAGTTAATAGACATATGACTATTCATATATATACTCCGCAAACTATGGTAGGTCATCCTACCATGACGACAAGAAGAAAAAGGAAATAATTAAGTAGATGAAATATAATGTTTTAGATTTTCTTAATTTCTAGTTTTCTATAATAAGAAAGGAAAAGAAACTGTAATTCCTTATATTGAACTATATCGATCGAAATCTACCTGTTGCTAGGAATTTGAAAATTGTAAACCAGCGGAGAAAACCCATATATGACTTTTAAAAATATATATATTTAAGTTATACATGTTAAATAAAAAAATAAAAGCATATATTTAGATTGAAAATCAAAAAGTTGAGTTTTCCGGCAGTTGTGACTTTTGTGTGAGTATGTGAAAGTCTTGTGATTTTTCTGTTAAAAAATATAGTTAGATGACTTTGATGAAAAAAATATTATAATTAGGTAATGAGTTGTAAAATTTAAGCTGTTTATATATAGAACTTAAACTTTAACAAATAAATGGCCGCACGACGCACGAGTACCTCATGGAAGAGACCATACCAACTAAACCTATAAAACCTTGTCTTGTGTTTCCTTTACCATTCTTAATGACGAGAATATTGTTGCAGGAAAATAACTTTAAAAACTATAGTATTTGTAATATATACATGCAAATCTTTTTTTTAAACAATATTATGATCATAATCATTTTTCTTTGAAACGTACAGGTTTATCTTTAATAGTCGAAAAAGTGTATAAAATTTATATAATTTTTGTATTTAACATACAAAATGTATAAATATACAAAAAATATATAAATTTTATATAATTTTTCGGCTATTATTTTTACAGCGGCTATACAGTGTCATTTTTCTTTTTCTATATTTTTTTGAGTGGGTAGTCAAGAGAATTTTCCATTAAAATTTTATCGATGTCGCCTTATTTTTCCTAGTGGGTAAAAAATAAGTAGGTTTATCTATTGCTGCAACTTGTTAATTATTATTGATATCTTAGGAGGAAAGCTAACATTCCGCACAACCTGATAAGCACAAATTCAGGCTTATAAATCAAACTCAGCCCGATATTATCTTAATGTACCTTTGAATTACTAATTCAAGTCAACAGAAACAGACAAGAACTACCAAATGCAAACCAAATCTTGATCCATTATGCAGAATAATTTTTGTTTAGTTAAGCTTAAGATTAAAAGTTTAATCCACTAAAGAATTTGCTGTCACGACCCCAAATCCTAACAGGTCATGATGGTGTCTATTGTGGAACTAAGCTAGCCAACCATCACATAACTACACCTTTATTTTAATATAATTTCTCAAAAATCAATAATAACGAGCGACAGAGTATAAAAATTTTCTCTAAGTCTTTAAGCAAACATAATAATATAATTTACTGTCTAAACAAATCCCCCAAGACTGGAGTCAACCGATCACGAGCATCTAAGAATAAAACTAACACTGCTAATGTCATAAACCATGTATCGGAATAAAATACTAATACTAATGAATGAAGGGAAATGGAGAAGTTGCGGACGCTGGACAGCTACCTCGAAATCCCAAAAGCTGACGATAACGAACTCGGATGGCTACTGCTCTGAACCAGTACCTGGCTCTGCACACAGAGGTGCAGAGAGTAATGATGAGTACGTCAACTCAGTAGTAGTGAAAATAAATTACAGTCTGAAGAATAAGAAACACACAACAACAAATTCACCATCCACAAAATCGTAAAATATCAAATCTCAATAAAGTATACATAAGTTCGAAAATCAGTTTCCGTAAAAAAATCCTTGAAACAAGTATAATTTCCAATATTTCTCAGTAAAACTCCCAAAATATCAGTTTGAAAGATGAAACGAATCATAATCAAAAGCTCAGCAAAATATCATTTTTAAACCGCCCCTCGGGCAAAATCATCACTCGTAATCAGTCACTCAGCACCTCACCATCACTCAATAACAGCCACTCAGCACCTCACAGTCACTCAACATCAGCCCCTCGGGCAACCTCACTGTCACTCATGCCTCCCAATCACTCATCACACAGCACTCGGCACTCGGCACTCGCACTCAGTAGGTACCTGCGCTCATTGGGGGTGTGTACAGACTCCGGAGGGGTTCCTACAGTCCAAGCGCTATAAACAAGCCAAATCATGGCATCAATCACTCTCAGGCACTCGGCCTCTCTCATATCATAACATCCTCACAATATTGGCCCTCGGCCTCACTCAGTCAGACACTCTCAACATGCCACTCGGGCCATAAATAAACGGGGTTCTCGACCCAAAAATAGTATTTCATTTCAAGAAATAGTAATATCATCAAATAGGAGTGTCAACAATTTCACAAGAAAGACTGAGTGTAAAATCATAGTTTCAAAGTGAGGAATATCAGTCAATAGCCCTCAAGGGGTTAAAACAGATCGGCACTAGGCCCCAAACATGACTTACAACCCAAATACATCAAAACATGATAATAATATAAAATATATACTTTAAAAGCAGTTTCGCAACTCAATAGTTGCCTAAAAGGAACATTTTTCCAAATTTTCAGTTCGTGCACGCCCCACACTCGTCATCCAGTGTGTGCGTCACTCCAAAAAGCGTGAAAGGATGTAAAGTCCGGGATTTCACACCCTCAAGACAGGATTTAAAGACATTACTTACCTCAAACTAGCCCGAAAACCTATTCCGCAACACGCTTGCCTCTCTAATCAATTCCCGAGTGCTCCAAATCTATCAAGTTCAGATTTTTCACATCAAATTATGTTAAGGGGATGAATTCCAATTGAAAAATATCAATTTTAGCACAAAACCTGAAATTAGGCAAAACCCAACCCCCAGGACCGCGTCTCGGAACTCGACAAACTTTATACCAAAACGATCCTCATCATCTCACGAGTTCGTACATATGAAGAACTCTGAAATCGGAGTCAGTTTGACCCGTCAAATCATCCCTAAGAGGCCTCTTAAACTCAAGCCCTAATTTTACTTTTTTCTACTGATTTTCCCCAATTAAACACTGTTAATTTGGTCCTTAATCATATATAATCGGGTTATTGGGTCCAAAATTCTTACCTCAATGAAGAACAATCTTCTTTCCTCTTCAAAATTGCTCCAAAAGCTCAAATCTCGTTCAAAAATGGAAGAAAACTCGGACTGCTCATTATATATACACTGTCCAGAATTTTCGCGGTACTGTTCATGCTGCTGTGAAAAAAATGCAGCAGCTTTTCTTCTAGTCTAAATTGATCCGTTAACCTTCCGAAATCCACCCTAGGCCTTCGGAATCTCAACCAAATATACCAATACGTCCCAAAATACAATACGAACTTTATCGAGCCTTCGAAACATCAAAACACCAAAATCACATTGAATTCAAGCCTATGAACTTTGAAATTTCTAAATTCCACCAACGATGCCGAAACTATCCAAAACACCTCCGATTGATCTGAAATTTTGCACACATAACTAAAATTACATTACGAACCTGTTCCAACTGTCAGAATTCCATTCCGACCCCGATAGCTTATTTTCCATTGCCGACCGGAAATCGCCAAAAACTAACTTTCACCAATTCAAGCCTAATTCTACACCGGACATCATAAAAATATTCCGGACACACTTCTAAGTCCCAAACCACCTAACGAAGCTATACGAGCCATAAAATCTACATTCCAAGGTCGTTTACCAATAAGTCAACTCCCAGTTGACTTTTTCCACTGTAAGGCTTCTCTAAGAGACTAAGTGTCTCAATTCTCATTACAACCAGTACGAGCTCGAACCACCCGACTCCATCATATCATAAACAACTAAACAAGGCGTAACCAGACAGAAACAGGAATAACGGTGCAAGTTCTACGGAATGACCGACCGGGTCGTCACATTTGCAAAGCACACAAGTAGACTACTAGCCTACTAGGGCCATGGTTTTGGGGCTTTGAACATTTCCTACTGTGTAATTTTCAGAAACCACCATTGTTTAGTAGCTATTAATTTTCTATAGCTACTATTTAATTATTATGCAACTGTATTCATTGTATTCGCGCTACTGTATTCATGAATAGAATAGCGACATTCGCCTAAAAAAAATAGAAGTCCAGCTGTGCGACTGTATTGTGCTACTGTATTCATGAATATAGTAGCGAAATTCGTCTAAAAATAGGGGAATCCAGCTGTTTAATAACAGAAAGAGGATCAATTAACGTGTATCACTCCTAATTTAACTCAACAAAATCAATTCTACACAAATTACGATGCTACGCGATTGTATTCACTGTATTCGCGCTACTATATTCATTGATCCTGTTGTATTTATTTACAAACAATTTTACTTAGAAGTTGTAGAAGATTCGTAGATCTTATGACTTGTATTACCGGTTTTGGAAAAGCTTGTACATTCTATTGAGATTCTATATCGAGAATGTTAGTTGTCCTTTCATTATTGTTGTTATTCAGTAACTGTTGGCTTACCTAGTCCCTAATACTAGGTTCCATCACGATACCCAACGGAGAAAATTTTGGGTCATGACATGTATTCATGAATACAGTGACGGAATTCACCTAGAAAATAGGGGAGTCCAACTGTGCGACTGTATTCGCGTTATTGTATTCATTAATACATTAGCAGAATTCGCCTACAAAAATAGGGGAATCCAGCTATTAGTAGCGGAAAGAGGATCAGTTAGCGTGTATCACTCCTAATTTAACTCAACAAAATCAATCCTACATAAATTTTGTTTCTATTGTGATATATTTCATGTATTTGTGCGACTGTATTTATAAATTATAACGACCCGACCGATCGTTTTAAACATTTGCACTTCACTCGGTAGTTTGGGGGAACGAGTAGCTTCGTATAATGTATTAGGACTTGTGTGCAAAATTTGAGTTCATTCCGAGTTGATTTGATATGTTTCGGCGCGAGTTTTTGGAAGTCGAAAGTTCGAAAGTTCACTAAGTTTGATTTGAGGTGTGTTATGTTGTTTCGATATTTTTATGCATGATTTTAGGCCTCAAGCAAGTCCGTATTATGTTATGGGACTTGTTGGTATCTTCGTACGGGGTCCTGAGGGGTTCGGGTGAGTTTCGGATAGGTTTGGATTGTGTCACGCTCGTTTTTATTATGTTTCGACGTTGTTTCTTCAAGCATAAATGATACCGTATTGAAAAATGATCTCCGATTTCTGTTTTGATTGAAGCATTAGATCTGTATTGTAATTACGGACCCATAGAAAAAAGAATCGTTGAATTTGGACATTGTATGAGGATTTTATGGTTATTTTACTAAGAATTAGGTTGCCGGATTTTTCTGACTAATTAAGAAATTGCCACTAACTTCGTATTTAAAAAAATCTGCACATTTTCAAATATTGAAACTAACATATCTCCTTCATTATAAGGTCAAATAAAGTGATTCAAAATTCTATCTTGACTGACATTTCACAAGGAATCTATTAGAGGCATCAAAAGCAAGTTTTGAAATCATTTGACATGCAAAACGAGGCAAAATTCATTTGGTTATATTTTGAGTTGGGGAACTTGGATTTGGAAAACTTTTGGAGGCGATTTTAACCATATAGATTGCGGTAAGTGTTCTATACTCGATTTTGGTTATATTTCATGAATCCATTTTCGTTTTTGGCATTTGATTGATGATTTGAAAGTGAAATGTGGGAGTTTTTGTCTAAAATTTTAAAAAGTGAATTTTTTAGTTTTGAACATCGATTCGGAGTCGGATTTGAGTGAAAGTAGTATGGTTGGACTACTCGTAATTGAATGGGTTGTTGGATTTTGTGAGTTTTGTCGGGTTCCGAGGCGCGGGCCCAGGTTTGAATTTTTGATTGATTTTGGGATTTTGATTAAAGATTCGATCTTTATTGGTTGGGTTTATTTCCTTTGGTATTATTTGATGTATTTGAGTTGCTTTTGACTAGTTTCACGCTATTCGGATGGTCGTTACACGCGGGATTACTTTTTTTTTTTTGGAGCATCGTTTGGCTTGCTGGGTATTGGATTTGGCTCGTTCGAGGTAATTAACTCTTCTAAACTTAGTGCTGAGAGTATGAAACCCCGAAATATATGTTATGTTATTGGTATTGAGGTGATAGACATGCTAGGTGATGGGAGTGTGGGCGTGCACCATGTGAATTGGGACTCTGTTGTTTCCATGGCACTGTGTAGTAGTCCTATTTTGTTAATATCCATGTTTTCACCGTGCTATAAAGTAAATGAGTTTCCAATCATGCTAGATATTAGTTTTAGGCCTTAATGCAGATACTGTTGGGACCCATAATGGTCGTTTCTTGCTATCATTTCACTGATTTTATTGATACTTCATACTCAGTCATATTCATGCATTCGTATCATATCTCAGTCTTAGTTGTTATATATTTATACATCATATCATTGTTGTCGGGCTAGTTTCATGACATTGTGAGCCCGTGAGTGAGACTGGAGAGGTTTATGACTGAGTGAGTCCAGGGGCCTGTCTGTGAGGATATTGATACTATAGAACGTGAGTTGTCCGTGCAACACGTGAGTTATCCATGCGGATCCAGATATTGATACTATAGTACATGAGTTTTTCGTGCAGCACGTGAGTTGTCTGTGCGGATTATGATATTGATATTATAGTACGTGAGTTTTCCGTGCAGATTATAGTGCTTTGGCTGTTGGAGACCCTCCGGAGTCTGTACACCCCCAGTGAGTATGGTTGATTATATTTGAGGGATGGATCTTCCCTGGACATGAATCTTGTATGAATCATTTATATACCTGGGGATGGATCTTCCCCACGGGCTAGATTTTCCCTACTCAGTACTGAGTGACTGTTGGTCAGTTGATGTATATATATTCCGGTATGATCTTCCCTGAGCCGGATTGGCCATATACAGTATTGAGTGATTGGGCATTATGAGTGGAAAGTATGAGGCCGTGAGATTGAGTGCTCTGAGAGTGTGAGTACATGAGTTCATCTCTGAGATACATAGCATTGACATGCACACATGACATACTTGCATAGAGATGCATTTTCTTCATGTTGTATGGTATCACGTCATTCATGACTTTTTCACACATATTGATATGTGGGTGTAGAGGGGTATTTCACACTTGCTATCTGAAAAGAAAATGAAACATCTTATTTTATTATGGAAAGGAGTTTTGGAAAAACTACAGTTTTCAAACTATCTCATATTTTTCGACGATTTCGGTAAAGGATTTGGTTTTCACTGATATATTTGAAAAGCAGAACTATTTTCAGGAATTATGAATAAGCTGGGCATTTTAAATTCTGATTTACTTGTTTTATTACCTGCCTTGCATTGTTATGAACTGTTGTTGGTTATTGGTGTTGGACTCGACCTCTATTCTAGCTCGTCACTTTCAACCTAAGGTTAGGTTTGTTACTTATTGAGTACATGTGATCGGTTGTATTCATACTACATTTCTGCACCTTGCGTGCAAACGTTGGATGTTGATGTTGTTGTGATTGACCGGAGCTGGAATTGAAGACGTACCTGTGTTCCGGTTGTAGTTGTCTCTTGTTCATGGTAGCCTTAGATTTATAAGAATCTATTTATATACATTTTGAACAGATGATGTATTTGTTTCATACCAGCTTTGTAAATTCTAATCTTAGAAGCTCATGATTTGTACCACCAGTCTTTGGGAAATGTATTAGATTCAGAAAGTTCGTTTTGTTTAATTGTCTTATCAATATTATTGGGATTGGATAGTTATTAGTTGGATTACCTAGCGGGGTGGGTTAGGTTCCATCACGATTAGTGAAAATTTTGGGTCGTGACATAAATGCAGTCAGGTAATCAAGAAATATGGTGTATACCATTCTATTAAATTCGACTGTATACATTGTATTCAATTCACAAATATTCACTATTCACTATTATACATTGTATTCAATTCACTATATTCAAACAACAAAAAGTCACAAAACACAGTGATATTCAGCTGTATTAAAAAAATACAGACCTTCAGAATACATAAATACAAGTGAAAAAATTATTTTATACAAAATCTAATATATTTGAGTGTATTTGTACATAATACAATATATTCATATCATTGTATGTGACTAAAATAGTAAAGAAGAGAAGAAAGTTCGCCAGAGATGGCATTTTTCGGCCAAGCAAAATACTGTATACTACATTGTATTAAAACTAAAAATGAAGACGAACAAAAACTCGGCCCTCAAATCTTCTCCGGTGTAGCCATGGCCAGATCTTTTCACCTAAGAGGATAAGCCAATAGCGGATGATGACGCCGACAATGATTCTGACGACAACCACGATGATGATGACGCCAACGATTCTGATGATTTGATGGAGAAGAGGGAGGATAGAGAATCTTGATGATAGAGAGAGAATGAAGAGAGAGAGAAAGAACATAATTGGCTTATTTCATGCCTCAATGGTCGGTATAAATAAATACCTATTTCGCTATAAAATAGAAAAGGTAGCTATAAGTAATAATATTTTAAAATTATTTTGGTTTCTACTCCCTCCGGTCCAAAATAAGTGATTTTTTTGTTGTTTTCACACATATTAAGAAATTCACCTTTTAACATTAATTAACAATGAAATTTGACTATATTAACCTTTTCTGCCTCTTCATTTAAACACTCTTAAGACACACTCCAACACTATTTACTCCAAGGACAATGTAGGAAAAAACTAATTAATTCATTCTTGAAATCTGGAAAAATCACTTATTTTGGACCACAAAAAATAAGCCAAAAACTACTTATTGTAGATCGGAGGGAGTAATAAATACGGTGTAATAGTTTTCTATAAGAGGTAAAATTTTCTTTCCTATTTTAAGGGACATGTCCTACTAATAACGTATGCAGAATTTAATATACTTGACATTCGTTTAATATCATGACTTGATTTATGCATGGGTTTCAATATTTTTTCCACCGTCTGAGATTAGATTTTGATGCAATTCGAAGTTTTACTACTTCTGCAAACTACTTCAATTCAACTCACATCAGATTTATACTATTTCCTCTGTCTCAATTTACGCGATAGATTCGAATTTCGAGAGTCAAACTAATTTTTATTGTACCACAATTTTTCATATGCTTTTTAGATATTTTTAAATTATTAATTCTTGTGACTTATAGTACTTTTTACGTAATTTACAAATATTTAAATTTCGTTTCAAAAAATTTAAACATTATATGTCCTAATTTACGGTCAAAATTAAGAAGTTTGTCTCTCGTAATCCAAGCTCCGCCACATAAATTGAGACAGAGAGAGTAATTATTTTGTTCAGGGAATTTCTTTTTTCTATTTTGGATGTATTTGATTTGAAGAACAATATTACCTGAAAAATATAATCCAATTTTCATGTTTGATTGGTCTACATATTTTTCTTAAAAATCAACCAATTCACTTCCCTATGTTAAGAAACTTAGCTCAAAGTAATAATATAGAACAAGAAAAAGAAGCTAAGAGATATAGAGAGAAAGAGAGGAGAGATTCTTATTTCTTCATGTATTCAAGTGTGTACAATGTGATGCCAAAACTCTCTATGTATAGGATGATATTTAGGAAATACAAAGGGATACCATGAACATGGTATTAACTATTGAGATCATAGGGGAAGATCATGCAGGTGCTAGAGTTACAATGGTAAGAAGTAGTGGGAGGTTAATGGAGAAGAGTAACGGGTGTTACTCCTTTAGGAGTTATGGAAATCCACCATAATGAAGTATTTCATAACACTTCCCTTGGATGTTCAAAGATAATGTGCCTCGTTAAAACCTTACTAGGAAAAAATCCTAGGGGAAAAAAATTCTAGTGAAGGAAAAAAGTACACATATCATGTAATACGTGTTGTCTGTTGCCTTGTTAGAAACCTTGCTAGGACAAAACTTGTGCTAAGGGAAAAACAGTACAACACGTATTTGTCTCCCCTGATGAAAACATCACTTTATTTCTTGAAGACAATGCATTTCAATCTTGTATTTCAACTTCTCAAATATTGAGGTTGGTAATGCCTTAGTGAATAGGCCAACCAAATTTTCACATGAACGAATTTGTTGAGTATAAATTTCACCATTTTGTTAAAGATCATGCATGTCACGACCCAAATCCCCTCCATTGGGTGTCGTGATGGCACCTAGTCTTAGGGATTAGGTCAGCCTAGCATTAACTGAAATAGTAACAATAGTTAACCAACATCTGATGATTTCAAAATAGAAAACTCTTTACAAATTTATAAATCCCAAAACTGGTAGTACAAGTCATAATATCTACTGAGTTACTAGGAGGTCTACAAATACAATTGTTTCGAAATAAGGACAAATAGTATAAACACAACATCAGAAGGTGACTCCGAAGCCTGCGAACGCAGCAACAGGTTTACCTTGATTCTCCACAGCAAAATCCGCACATCTAACAAGCGATCGACTGACTCCGATATACCTGGATCTGCACAAAAATATGCAGAAGTGTAGTATGAGTACACCACAACGGTACCCAGTAAGTATCAAGACTAACCTCCATGAAGTAGTGACGAGGAACAGTCAAGACACCTACTGGACTAAATAACTTGAGCGAGTATAAGTGTAGAACTAACAGAATACGATATCTATATAAAGCTATACATAATGACAAGGATAATATGGTACTTTCAATAAGAAATAGAAACAGAAATTAGCAATAAAACACAAGTAATAGCGCAACAGAGTAAGCTGAACACAGTCTAGATCCGGTGAACACAATTAAAAGAAGGGCAGGATGAGTTTATTTTAGAAATCATTTGGGTGGAGAGAATAACATTTTCAAATAAAACACAACATCAAATAAGCTATTGAATCTAATATAGAATTTATTAAATTAAAACATAATAACAATTCCTTTTTAAGTACAATGAAAGCATCAGACAAGGTTAGGAGATTAAGTTAGGATATCAATTGAAGTAAAATATGACAGCTATTAGAAATGGTAAGTAACAAAATAAACGGTGAGTTTTAACTTAAAAGTCACACAAGGTAGTATGATATTAATTCTTTTATTAGAAATCACTATTTTACTAACAACTCAGCAGAATATGAGGTAAGGTCTCAACGTTGAAAATTTATCTTGAAAATCAATTCACTAGAATAACAGTATTAGGAAAAGAACTCAGGAATGAGGGAAAGGCAATAAGTCAACGACAATAACTCAATCCTCGAAAAATAGTAAAAAATCGAAAATACAATTCTCAGGGTCTCGTATGAAAGAATCGAAGCCAATGCAATAAAACAGGGAATACAAAACACAAAATATGTTGCGGCGCGCAACCTGATCCCACCATATAATATCAATATCATAATTCACCCTTATTCCACCATTTCAATTAACCCTTATTTCACCTATTACAGCGTGCAGCCCGATTCCACCGTACAATAACAATATCATAACAATAAAAAATATGTTGCGGCGCGCAACCTGATCCCACAATATAATATCAATATCATAATTCACCATTATTCCACCATAACAGTTAAGCCTTATTTTACCTCTTGCGGCGTGCAACCCGATCCCACCGTACAATAACAATATCATAACAATAAGCAAAATACGTTGCGGCGCGCAACCCGATCCCACCATATAATATCAATATCATAATTCACCCTTATTTTACCATAACAGTCCACCCTTATTCCAGTTGCGGCGTGCAACCCGATCCCACCATACAATAACAATATAGTTATCCTCCCTTATTTCACCACCTCCCTTATTTCACCTGTTGTGACGTGCAACCCTGTCCCTCGTACAACAATTCAATAACAAAATAGTACGGGAAGTAAATCAACTTATAAATTCCAGAACTCAAAGAAACAGAAGAAACGAACTCACAAGGAAAGACACAACAGAAAATAACGATACCACCTAGCAATAGCTCAACAAGGAAGAGATATTGTGTAGCAATGATCTCCACATAAGTGCAATTCAACAACAAGGGAGATATCACAAGTCGATAATTCCAAATAAGGATAGGCAACTATGATAAAGAGTAACTAACTTCATTTAGGATTTAGCACCCACGAAAGAGGCAAAATAATTACAATTAAGTATAAGCAACGGAAAGGATAATCATGGCCTCAATTAAGGATAAACAATTGCAGAAGAGATAATAAAATTTTTAAATAATAAATAAGAAGTTAGGAAAGGATAGCATGGAAATCGATGAGGCAACAACTTCAGTTAAGGCACACAAGAGTCAAATAGGCAATAAGAGTGGAACATGAAGCAATTAACTTCAATTAAAACATGTAGAGATGAAACTAGTAAAAGGGGAAAACTTAACACAATAAAACAACTTCATATCTAATGAATACAAGAACCTACGAGCCCTAAAAGGTCAATTTTCCACAAATAACCCCGCGCACAAGGTTAGGCAAGATACTTACCTCAAAGCAGACAAATCGATACTCTAAAATGAACTTGGATGAAATAACGTCCAGACAGCTCAAGTCTAGTCAAAACAACTTCAAAGAATAAATAAAACTCATAAGAAACTATTCCGGATAATAAAGCTTCAATTTTTATAAAAAACTAAAAATCAACCCAAAATTCAAGCCCCGGGCCCATCTCTCGGAACCCGACAAAATTCACAAAACCCGAACACCCATTCCGATATGAGTTCCACTATATCAAAATTATCAAATTCTGATACCAATTCGTCTCTCAAATCATCATTTCACATTTTGAAAATTTTCTTCAAACTCCCCATTTTCCCTCAACTCAAAACACAAATTTAAAGATAAAAATAAAGATAAAATCGTGGAAAATAATAAATTCTAGGTGAAGAACACTTACCCAATTGATTTTCTTGAAAACCCCATAAAGAATCGCTAACAACTGAGCTCTAGAACTCCAAAAATGTTAAAAAAAAAGGCTAACCCTCGGAATAGAGAACTTTTATATTCTGCCCAGGTATTTGTACATCGCGATCACGGAAGAAAAAATGCGATCGTGAAGAAGAAATCTTCAACTGCCAGGGAAACACTACGCGATCGCGGAAAAATAAATGCAATCGCGTAAGGTGAAATAACACTGCCTCAGGGAAAATCACTATGCGGTCGCGATAGGGAGGAAGCGAACACGGAGGCAAAGTTTTCCCAAGCTTTGTGATCGCGGGCTTCACTTCACGAATGCGAAGAAATAAATGGCCTGCCTCCACTTTATACTACGCGAACGCGGGTGCACTAACGCTAACGCGAAGAAGGAAACCAGATGACAGAATCAACAGCTCAAAAACTGAAGAAATGGCATGTAGCCCATCCGAAACACACCCGAGGCCCCCGGGACACCGTCTAAACACACCAACAAGTTCCATAACCTAACACGGACTCGCTCGAGGTCTCAAATCACATCAAACAACGTCGAAACTACGAATCACACCATGAATCAAACTCATGAGCTTTCAATTCTTCTAACTTCTAAAACTCGCGCCGAAACCTATCAAATCAACTCTGAATGACGTCAAATTTTGTAGGCAAGTCCCAAATGACATAACGGAGCTGTTCAAACTCTCGAAATTGTATTCCAACCCCGATATCACCAAAGTCAACTCTTGGTCAAACCTCTCAACCTTCCAAATTTTTACATTTTCAACTTTCACCGAAATGCTTCAACTACGGACCTCCAAATCGAAATCCGGACACACGCCCAAGTCCAAAATCACCATACGAAGCTGCTTGGGTCCTTATGTCACTGAACGGGAATTTAATTTTTTAAACGACCGGCTAGGTCATTAGATCCTCCCCCTCTTAAACAAACATTCATCCTCGAACGTGCCAAGAATCGTCACCCCAATTCACATAAACCTGAAGACACCATCTCAACTATAATTTATCCCTTCCACTAATACCAATAAGCCTTAGAGCCAAAAGTTTCACCATTCGCTCATCTCCAAAAGACCCGATTCCTACATTCACACCCCGTATCGGCCTCAACCAGTTGCAACAACTTATGCCTACCCCCACAAGGTTACAACCACACGTCGTGACACATGATACCTATGCCCATAATAGCATCCCTGATCAGTAGCTGCCCATAATCAAAACCAGCATCGGCAACTAGCCTCATATCCATTAGAACTATATTTCAAACCTCCACAACACTAACAATGATGCAAGAAACACGAATACCTCATAGATATTCATCAACAAGTCACATCTAACGCCACTAGGCACACACTACGCTATCTAAAACTCAATAAGCACATCAAGAAAATGACTGAATATTTAAGGATAAACACATAAGAGAAATATCAAGCAAGCCCGAAAGGCACAACTCTCTATCAGTACCATCCTACGAATTAATTTGCAAGGGAAAAATCAAAGTATATAAATAAATCACAGGGATCTCATCCTGATACAACTTCCACCGCGGCACACAGCCCGGTTCAAACACACCAAATCACATGGAATCGCGAGGGTCTTACCCTCAACTCTGAATCACAGGTAGAATACACATAATATCAACTGAAACCTTCTACTAATTCAATTCCTCCATTAAAGTCACAACACTTACTGAACTCTCATCCCGGTAGAGCATCTAAATCACAAAGCGTAACCAATTATTTAGAAATCACATCAAAACCTACTATAATGGACAACAGAAATTCACTTCTAGTCTCGTAACTATCAATAATGAATAAAAATGAAGCGATAGACACGAGATACCACTTATAGAATCTACCAACAGAGGCAAACACATAAGCAGACTGCTAAATCATGAACTCACTCATAAGTGAAGTAACAAAGAAGGGAACTCGCCCAGAAAGGAGAACATAATCAAAATACAAATGGTGCTCCTCTATAAAAAATCAAAAGCATACATGTATGACATTATCTGGCGCAGCGGCCTCATACCTACCATATGAAACACATCAATGGGTCGCGCCTCCCCCTCTTGGGCGCCCTCTACTCGCCTGAATACTCCGTTGTGATACATCTGTCCGGAGTCCGGGACAATCTTTCACCATGTGGCTGATATCTCCATACTCGAAGTAACCTCTCTGCTGGTGTGGCTGTGGAAATTGTGCGGTACGAGTACTCTGAGACCCATGAGTACCTGAAACACCGTGTGAAGCCTGAAGTGCAAACTGAACTGGCTGAACTATAAAGCCTCTACTATGTCGTACCCTGCCTCCAAAATAAGGACTAGCAGATCTCTCCCATCTGCGAGGCCTCCTAGCCTTCTTGTCCTATATCTATCTTGACCTCGCATGTCCTCTCTCTCATGATCCCACATGCCCTCGAATCAACGAGCGATCCCTACCACCCGTTGAAATAAAATATCTGACTCCAACTCTCAAGTCATGCTGAATCTAATATCATGTCTGAGCCCCTCAATGAACCTACAGACTCGCTCTCTAACTGTAGCAACCAAGTCAGGTGCATGTCTAGCCAAATTACTGGATCTAACGGCATACTCTGACACTGACATAGTGCCCTAGCATGGCTACTCAAACTCCGTGCACCATGCATCCCGAAGGGACTGAGATACAAACTCTCTCAGGAATATCTCTGAAAACTGAGGTTTACCTCGAAAAATGGTATTAACAATTATATTTGATTTGTGGTTCCAAAGATATGTGATTTATTCTTATATTAGTTAATAATTAAGAAATGATAAGCTTAAGTAAGAAGAATGTGATAGCCAAACCAATGTTGTCACAGAACTGGGGGCCTCGAGCTTAGTAACCTCGGGGGTTTCGAGGTCAGTTTTTAGCAGTGAATTATGAACAGTAAATGAAGAACAATAAATGAAGAACAATAAAGCTGAGGAATAATGTTGAGCACGTTAAACAAGAAAAGCAGAGTAAAATGTTCTATTGCAGTGACATTGTGTCCTTTTACAAATGATTGGGGTCCCTTTTATATGGGAGGGGAAAATCCTAATATGGTACATCTATAATTATGACAAAGAATACTATTGGTACAGTTGTATAACGGTTTAGTACAAAGTTGTATTATTTCTTACAAATCATATCCTTCCTAACCACGTGTCCTAGGGAATTTTCTATTTTTTCTTGACTGTCATCGATTTGGCACTGCCTCGAGGTAGGTTGTGATGGGTCCTCGATGTGCCTTCTCGAAGTGTATGTTCTGGGATCAATTCGAACTTCACTTCGAATTCTTCGAGCTCGGGTTCGGCGCAACAGAGACCTCGAAATCGGACTCCTTCAATTTTGGTCGTATGCAGATAGTTCCCGCATTTTTTTATAATGAAATGATAAGAAACGATTTGAATTCTTGATCTTTCGATACCCCCATCATGACGTCAGCCACGTGAGGTCAGCAACTGGTGTGACGGAAAGGTTGTGTAGAGGTCATGTCTGCATAGTTCTCAAAAAAATCCACCAATCAATAATAGTTATTGGCCACCCTTTTAACTTCTCCAACACGCTTAGATGACCCCTATAATTACCCTAATTCTTCACTCCTCAAACTCTTACTTTCCACAATGTCTTCAAACCTTCACTAAATTTTTTTCTACATTCATTATTCCTTTGTGTTCATCTCTTAAACAGTTTCTTCTTCATATTCTGAATTCTCCCAACAAACATGGATAAAACTTCTAAGACAGCTCCCAAAAAGGAAAAATCCCCTTCATCATCACGTTCATCTAAGAGCAAAATAGTAGTGCCTCCTCGTGTTGAGGAGTGTACCCCCGGGCCTTGTGAAACTTCTTCTGATTTCAAGGTCGAAAAACCTTCCTCGGTTGCGGGAAGGTGTGAACCCATGTCTTGATATATTAGTCTGATAACCGAAATCGGAAAGGTGAAGGTTGATTTCCGTTGGGGGGATGCAGTACAATTGGATATCCCTTCACCCGAAGAGGACATAAGCACTCACAAAGTTGGTTTCCTTAGCGTATATACATATCCATTCACCTGGTCCCGTAGAACCCTTCTTGCCACCGATAGATCTAGTGATCCTTGAATTATGTAGACAATATCGGGTGACGCTCGGCCAAATCTATCCCTTCTTCTGGCGAACCGTTTACTTAATCAAGCATTTTTTGAATATGGTCGAGGGGATGCCTTTCACCCTCGATCATCTGATTAGACTGTATAGCCCTCATTTCTACCGAGGTGACCTGATTAAAATACAACGTCGATCTTCGAAGTCTTTATTCGCTATCATCGACTAAGATAAGGATCGAGGGTGGATGAGCCTCTTCGTTCGAGTTAGAACCTCTGACCTGATTCCTGCTGAGAAGATGCCATTCCCCGAGGAATGGAATATGAACCGTAAGTGCCGACTCATAGAACATGCTTTGTTACTCAAATGTTCTTTCTTCCTTTTGAAATAACTCCCTTCCTATGATGCAGCCATCGAGTAGTACCTAGGTGCGGTCAAGGACCTCCCCGGCTAGGTTCAACAACTAGATTCCACCTCCACATATGCTGAGCTCATCTGGTGTGACTTGGCCAGAGGTCGATGGGAGACCAAAAACCACGGTGAGTTTTTATTACTGTCGTTTTTGAATTTCTTAGTGAAAATATCTCTTGGTAGCACACTTAAACTTTTGTGCTTATGTAGGCCTCGGAGAATCCGTTTCAATGATGACGCCCCCACCTGGTGAAATAGATACCCCAAAACCCGCCAAGGATAAGAAGAGAAAGAGGGAGACACCGGCGGAGTCCCCGAAACCAAAAAAGGCCAAAGCTCGAAAGCCTAAGGCCGACACAATGGCCTTATCTCCCGAAGTTGTAGCTAGTCTTTCTGTTGAGGTCGAAGAAGGAGGGGAAGCGGCACCGGTGCTTCAAAGGTTACTGCATCGAAGTCTGCTGAGGTGGTTCGATTTCGAGCTGAGAGGATCTCCGAAGGGAGCTCGGTCCCAGTCCCCGAACCGGCTGATGACTAGAATGCACCGTGTGCTGAAAAGCACTTGGTCGAAGATCCCGAAGGAATCAACCCCGAAGCTCCTCGAAGGAAAAAGAAGGCCCCGATCGATCCACTCAGGGTTATCGACGTGGGTGACTCTCCACAAGGCCCATCCTTTTTTGAAGGGAAGATACGGGATGCCCAGGACATGAAGACTCCTGAAGTGGGGGCATCCCATGGGGAGAATGATATCTTCGAGTAATGTCTTGCCGGTATTGAAGAGGGTCCCGAACTCGGCACCTCATTTATATTCGAAGAGGCTAATAATTTTCGAAAGTAGGTATACTTCATCTTTTAACAACTATGTTTGAGATTTAATATGTGCCTTTCTAAATTCCTTTCTTCGTGACCAGGCTGTGATGCTCTATGACCAGGCTTTATCCAAGTATCGGGCAGAGCTTAACCGATGTGAAGACGATCTTAGGAAGCTCATGTTGGAACATGATGACCTCAAGGCCCTTTATGTCAGAAAAGAGGGGGAACTTAAGGACCTTCTAGCCCGTTCGAAGGAGGCGTCTCGAGAACGGGCTGATTTCATCGAGCATGTAACATAGTCTTTGCGAGATTGTTTTACAGTTACTTATTTTAGTGTTCTAATGCCTCAATTCAATTCTTGTAGCTCAAGTAGAAGGATGACCTGGTGGGGAAACTTCGGGAGGATCTTAGGGTCAAATACACTGAGATCCTTGGAGTGAAGCAGTGTATGGATGAGGTAGCCTCCGAGAAGGACACTCTTAGAGAGAAACTGACCTCGGTTGAGCACCAACTTCAAGGTGCAAAGGGGGAAAGAAGCCATTATAAGGATCTTCATGTTGAATCGGCTGCCGAGTTATCCAAAATCAAGTCCGAAGTTGATGCGCTCATGTCCTCGTAATGTACTGATGCTGCTACTGCAAATGCTCAGGCTAAGAAAGTATCCGTTGAAGCCGAGATCAGGCTAACTCGTTCCCTTGATCATGCTCGATTGGAATCTCAGAGGCAGGCTCTCGAGGAGATACATGCCAAAGGTTTTGATCTTTCTGCCGAGATCGAGAAAGAGAAAACCTTAGAAGAAGAATCGGTTGCACTGATCATTCCTGACGAGGATTCCGTTAGTGGATCGGAGAGTGATGAAGATGAAGTCCCCGAGGGGGAAGAGGCCGCCGAGGATCAAGGTGCTGAGGGCCGAGCCGTTGAGAGTGCAGCTCCTGAGGGAACTTCCTCCGATCGAGTGACCCCGACATAAGATTAGGCTTCTATTATTTTCCTTTTTTGTGTAAGGGATCCATGTGGGAGCTTTTGTAAATATACTTTTGTGAACACCATTTGGATATATAAAAGGACCTTTCTATTTCATCTTCGCTCTTCGTCTTTATGTTAATTTCCATTTTGCCTTTGTCTTTACTTTTGAGATTTGATATTGTTGACGATCAGTCCGATGTTTTGGACTTAGAATATAAAATCCTTAGGTTTCAAGGATCAATGATTGATAATAGGCAGCCACTTAGGTCCAATTTTCGAGCTTAAGCTTTAGCTCGGGATTTTCGAGTCCGAACTTAGGTAAGGTTTCGAGCACAGTTTTCTTCGCTCTTATACAATGTTCCATTCTCATCGAGTGAAAATCGGGATGCTTTGGCTCGAAGGGCCCTCGATTCTTTTGGGTCTGTGGGGAGCTTCCCATGTTTCAAGTAGTCGATTTACTTGTTTCTCCAATCCCACGTTAGACTTGTTGAGTTGATTTATTCATGGCCTTCTTCGATCACCGACTTTTATATTTGTACGACAGTCCCCGGGATTATGTCATCTTCTTCAACCGAGGATCCCAAGTTTGTGAGTGCATCGGTCTCGCTATTCTGTTCTCGAGGTATGTGGACTAGGGTCCACTATTCAAAGCGATGAAATGTCACTTGAAGCTTGTCTAAGTATCATTGCATCCTGTCTTTTCAAACTTCGATGCTTCCATTTACTTGGTTAACCACCAAAAGAGAGTCACATTTTGCCTCGATGACCTCTGCTCCTAGGCCCTTGGCTAGTTCGAGACCTGCAATCATGGCCTCATACTCGTCCTCATTGTTAGTCAACTTCAAAGTTTTTATGGATTGCCTAATTATGTCGCCCGTAGGCAATTTTAGAACTATACCGAGCCCGGACCCTTTCACATTCGAGGCACCGTCAGTGAAGACCATTCCCCCGATGATGTGCCTATTTTTAACAAGAGTTCTTTTTCTACTTCGGGCACGAGGGTAGGCGTAAAATCGGCCACGAAGTCTGCCAAAATTTGAGACTTGATAGTCGTTCGAGGTCGATATTCGATATCGTACCCTCCAAGTTTGATGGCCCATTTGGCTAACGGGCCCGATAATTCGGGCTTATGAAAGATGTTTCAAAGTGGATATGTAGTTAACACACATATAGGATGACATTGAAAGTATGGTTTCAACTTCCTAGATTCACTTACTAATGCAAGAGCTAATTTTTCTAAGTGCGGATACCTGGTTTCAACATCTCCCAAGGTCAGACTTATGTAATAAATAGGGAATTGCATACCTTGTTCTTCTCGAACCAACACGCCACTTACCGTAACTTCGGACACGGCCAAATACAAGTATAGTGTTTCATCCTACTTTGAGGTATGGAGAAAAGGTGGGCTCGAGATATACCGTTTTAATTCTCTAAGGCCTTTTGACATTCCGAAGTCCACGCGAAATTATTTTCTTCTTGAGAAGGGAGAAAAAGTGATGACTCCGATCCGGTGACCTCGAGATGAATCGACCTAAGGCTGATATCCGCCTGGTCTGCCGCTGTACTGCTTTCACATTGTTTACCACAGTGATCTCCTCGATGGCTTTGATTTTGTCGGGGTTGATCTCAATCCCCCTGTTTGACACCATGAAGCCCAAAATTTTGCCCGAGCCGACTCCAAAAGCGTATTTCTCGGGGTTGATATTCACGTTATATCTTCTTAGGATATCGAACATTGCCTGCAAATGATTCAAATGGTCCTTAGCACGCATGGACTTAACTAACATGTCATCAATGTAAACTTCCATAGACTTGCCTATTTGATGTTCGAACATCTTATTAACTATGCGTTGGTATGTAGCTCCTGCATTTTTTAGCCCGAAGGGCATTACATTATAGCAATATTTTCCATATAAACGAAGTCTTTTCTTGGCCCTCCGGGTTCATTTGAATTTGATTGTACCCAGAGTAGGCATCGAGAAAAGTAAGGATCTCGTGGCCAGCCGTAGCATCGATTAGATGGTCGATGTTTGGCAATGGGAAAGAATCTTTAGGGCATGGTTTGTTCAAATCTTTGTAATCTACACACATTCTCAACTTATTTCCCTTTTTAGGGACTACTACTACGTTAGCTAGCCATTCAGGGTATTTTACCTCCCTAATGGATCTTATTTTAAGAAGCTTAGTTACCTCATCTTTGATGAATGTATGTTTTGCCTCGAATTGAGGCCTCTTTTTTTTCTTCACCGGTTTGAACCTAGGATCGACACTTAATCGATGGGTAGTTACCTCCAGTGGGATCCCTATCATATCTGAATGGGACCAAGCGAAGCAATCAATGTTATCAATAAGAAATTGAATAAGTTTTTTCCTGAGTTCGGTGGTTAGTCCCGTATACCTTTCATTCTGGAAGATGCTCGATCAATAGTGCCTGCTCGAGTTCTTCAACAGTGGACTTTGTTGCATCTGATTCCTCGAGGGCAACGAAGGCTCGGGGTTAAGGAAGTCTTATTCTCCGTCCTCGACCATCTGTTCATCGATCACCTGTCCCTCTGGCTCAACCGAGGGGATGGGATGTGATTGCTATTTAGCTACCTGTTCGCCTTTTGACTTTTCCTAGGTAGATGGAGCCGATACTGGTGCCAAGTCGTGCACTGCGAACATCTCCTTAGCTGCATGTTGCTCTCCATACACCATTTTTACTCCATCGTTTGTTGGGAACTTCATCATTTGCTGAAGACTTGATGGCACTGCCCTCATGCTATGTATTCATGGCCTTCCAAGTAATACATTGTACCTCATGTCACCTTCGATGACATGAAACTTGGTGTCTTGTATTGTTCAGTCCATGTTGAATGGGAGGATGATTTCCCCCTTCGTTGTTTCACTCTCCATATTGAATCCATTCAGGACTCGAGAGGCGGGTATGATTTGGTCGAGCAACCCGAGCTGCTCCACGACCCTCGACTTGATTATATTGGCAGAACTACCTGGATCCACGAGCACACGTTTAACTTGAATTTTATTTAAAAGGATAGAGATTACTAGTGCATCGTTATGAAGCTGAGATAAGGCCTCGATGTCTTCCTCGCTGAATGTGAGGGTGTCCTCGGGAATGTAATCTCGAGATCGCTTCTCCCTTGTGACGGATACTTTTGTTCGTTTGAATATGGGTCCCTATGGGACGTCGACTCCTCCGATGATCATATGAATGACATCCTGCGGCTTCTCTTGTTCATTCTTCCTATTTGCATCTCTCTCTCGAAAATGATTCTTGGCCCGATCGCTGAGGAACTCTCAAAGGTGCCCTTCGTTTAACAATCAGGCTACTTCCTCTCGAAGTTGTATGCAATCTTTGGTCTTATGACCGTGAGTGCCATGGTATTTGCACATGAAGTTGGGGTTCCTCTAGGAAGGATCTGACTGCATGGGCTTGGGCTACCTGGTATCTCTAATCTTGACTATGGCTGATACGATGTCTGAGGCATCGATATGTACTCTCACAATCGGGGTGCCTCCAACGGTACCGAGTGCCTGTCGAACCCGGTTTTTCTCATGAGTCCCCGGGAGATCTAGCCTCGATCCACCCTTCAATCATTTCGAGGTATATTACGCCTTAAAGCGTTTATTCGGACTTCGACATATGGTTGGTATCTCTCTTTATTCGGCCTCTGCTCCCTTTCTACATTTCTTGATTTCTTTACTAATAGCCTGCTTGGATACACCGAGCATGAGGGGGATCCCAATTGGTCTTCCTTGACCTTGATTTTTGATTGGTACCTATTTTGTACATCCGCCCAAGTTATGGCGGGATACTCGATCAAATTTTGCTTCAGCTGCTTTGAAGCTATTGAGCTTCGTTCATTTAGTCCTTGGGTGAAGGCTTACACTGCCCAGTCATCGAAGACTGGTGGTAATTCCATTCGCTCCATCTGGAAACGGGATACGAACTCCCTTAGCATCTCGTTCTCTCTTTGTTTGATCTTGAACACATCATACTTCCTTGTAGAAACTTTTATGGCACCACCATGTGCCTTCACAAATGAGTCTGCCAATATGGAAAACAAACCTATTAAGTTCGGGGGGAGTTTATGATACCGCATCATGGCCCCCTTGGACAAGGTTCCTACAAATTTCTTCATCAGGACAGACTCGATCTCGTCATCCTTTAAATCATTTCCTTTTATACCACAAGTATATGTGGTAATATGCTCATTGGGATCTATCGTCCCGTAATATTTTGAGATATCAGGCATCCTGAACTTCTTCGGAATGGGCTTCGGAGCCGTAGTTGGTGGGAATGTTTTCTGCACGAACTTCTTCAAATACAGTCCCTTCAATATTAGAGGTGCTCCCGGGATCTGGTCAACCCTCGAGTTGTAGGTTTCTACTTTCTTGTCGTTATCCTCTATCTTCTTTTCTGCTGACTTGACCCTTTTAGTGAGTTCCTCATCCTCATGATGGGGGGTCTGTTCCTGACCCATTATTGCTCAATCTTTCTGGTGATGGCTCAACTCGAGGAGCTATTTCTGGTCCTGCCGTGCTCGGAGTCTTTTGCTGACTCTGTAAGTGAGCAATAGCAACTTGTTGTGCTTGCAACATTTCAAAGATTACTTGTAGACTAACTTCTCTTTCTTCTCGAGCCTATTTCCCTAGTGCGTCAGGTTGGTCCCTTCCGCGTACACTTCCTTCAATATCAGTACCCAAATCGACGTGCAAAGCAATGTGTGAACCTACATCGACAGGGTTTGGTGCTGGTGCTACCCCAGGGTTTAGTGGTGGCATGCCGGCCCTTGGAGCCATTGCACTATTTTCTCCATGGAAACCAATACCATCGTTTCCAGGTGCGTTTGCTGAGTTAGACATATTTTAACCTGAAATCAAAGAATCTTTGGACAAGAAAAAGTTTGAAGAATAACTTGTGCTATCAGAAAACTAGCACCAAAATAATCACTATTATCTTTAGCCCCACGGTGGGCGCCAAACTGTTTACCTCGAAAACTTTTATTAACAATTATATTTGATTTGTGGTTCTAAAGATATGCGATTTATTCTAATACTAGTTAATAATCAAGAAATGATAAGCTTAAGTAAGAAGAATGTGATATCCAAACCAATGTTGTCGCAGAACTGGGGGCCTCGAGCTTAGTAACCTCGGGGGTCTCGAGGTCAGTTTTTAGCAGTGAATTATGAACAGTAAATGAAGAACAATAAAGCTAAGGAATAATGTTGAGCACGTTAAACAAGAAGATCAGAGTAAAATATTCAATTGCAGTGAAATTGTGTCCTTTTACAAATGATTGGTGTCCCCTTTATATAGGAGGGGAAAACCCTAATATGGTACATCTCTAATTATGACAAATAATACTATTGGTACAGCTCTATAACAGTTTATTACGGAGTTGTACTATTTCTTACAAATCCTATCCGGCCTAACCACGTGTCCTTGGGAATTTCTCGTTTTTTATTGACTGTCATCGATTTGGCACTGCCTCGAGGTAGGTTGTGACGGGTCCTCGATGTGCCTTCTCGAAGTGTATGTTCGGGATCAATTCGAACTTCACTTTAAATTTTTCGAGCTCGGGCTCGGCGCAACAGAGACCTCGATATCGGACTCCTCCAATTCGGCCGTATACAACTGATCCTATGCAAGTGAAGTTGCGTTGTCCGGGCTACCCATATCATACGCCTGCCACCACTAATAGCCGCTACCCTAAGCTGGAACATAGTAAAATCAACCCCACTCGTCTCCACAATACCCATAGTGCAAAGAATGCGATGGCACTCCTCCAGAAAACTGGGTGCACTCTCTGAAGCCAAACCACTGAAAGTAGGAGGGTCATACTTCTTGAACCTTGCAAGTCTAAGTTGTTCTTGCTTAGATGTTGATGCCCTGATCACGGGCTAAACCAGAACCACAGGCTGTGTCGCCATGACACTCGGAACCTGACCAACGGAAACTCGCTGCTCTAGAGTACGGGCGACCGGAGTCTGAGCTCCTACCCCGACCTATGAAGTAGCTGGTGCAACCGGAATTAACCTCGCCTGAGCCAATGTACCAAACATGCTCAGGAACTGTGGTAAAGTATCATGAATTCTGAGGGTAACAGTAGGCGCCTCCATTACCTGTCCCCCAATCGAAGCTACTGGCGGCTCCTCAATTGCTGCTTTGGTCGGTGCCCTCCTCTCCGGCCACTGCCTCTTCCCCTAGAGACAACTTCTCCGGGGGCAACGTCATCAGTAACTACAACTCGTGTCCTCACCATCTGTGAGAGAATGGAATGATAAAATCTAACTTCGAGACCAATAAACTCGTAAGATAGGAATGAAGGAAGTGAAACTATCCTAATAGTTTTGTAGCCTCTTGAAGATAAGTACAGACATCTTTGTATCGATCCACAAGACTCTACTAAACTCGCTTATGACTCGTAGAACCTATAAACCTAGAGCTTTGATACTAACTTGTCACAACCCAAATCCTCTCCATTACGTGTCGAGATGGCACCTAGTCTTAGGGACTAGGTCTGCCTAACATTAGCTGAAATAGCAACAATATTTAACCAAAATCTAAAGATTTCAAAATAGAAAACTCTTTACAATTTACAAATCCCAAAACCAGTAGTACAAGTCATAAGCTTTACTGAGTTACTAGGAGGTCTAAAAATAAAACTGTTTTGAAATAAGTACAAATAGTATAAACACAATATTAGAAGGTAACTCTGAAGCCTGCGAACACAACAATAAGTTTACCTTGAGTCTCCACCGCAAAATCTGCACAGCTAACAAGCGATCGACTGACTCCGATATACGTGGATCTGCACAAAAATGTGCAAAAGTGTAGTATGAGTACACCACAACGGTACCCAGCAAGTATCAAGACTAACCTCCGTGGAATAGTGACGAGGAACAGTCAAGACACCTATTGGACTAAATAACATGAGTGACTATAAGTATATAACTAACAGAATACGATATCTATATAAAGTTATGCGTAATGACAACGATAATATAGTACACGCAATAAGAAATAGAAACAACAATTAGCAACGGAACACAACTAATAGCGCAGTTGACTAAGATGAACACAATCTAGATCCGGTGAACACAATTAAAAGAAGGGCAGGTAGCAACTAGATAAAAATAACCACTTTCACACCAGGATCTATCCAATAATCTCCACGAGGTACCGAACCTCAAAATATTCATAAATTACAACTCCCAAACCTTTGGCACACATGGAACCTTGTGCACATATTTTTCCATCTCACTTCGCACGGAAGAATCCACGTGTTACTCGGTACATAATATCTGTTTCAGATGCTAATTAGGATTTTCAAGAGATTTTATTTATATATCATAAAGTAAAATTATAGTTTTCAGAAAAAGTAGGAGACCAATGAGAAGGATGAGTTTCTTTTAGAAATCATTTGGGTGGAGAGAATAACATTTTTAAATAAAACACAACATCGAATAAGCTATTGAATCTAATATAGAATTTATTAAATTAAAACATAATAACAATTCCTTTTTAAGTCAAATGAAAGCATCAGACAAGGTTAGCAGGCTAAGTTGGGATATCAATTGAAGTAAAATATAACAACTATTAGAAATGGTAAGTAACGAAATAAACGATGAGTTTTAACTTAAAAGTCACACAAGGTAGCATGATATTAATTCTTTTATTAGAAATCACTATATTACTAACAACTCAGCAGGATATGGGGTAAGGTCTCAACGTAGTAAATTCATCTTGAAAATCAATCCATCAGAATAACAGTATTAGGAAACGAACTCAGGAATGACGTAAAGGCAATAAGTAAATGACAATAACTCAATCCTCGAAAAACAGTGAAAAACTGGAAATACAAATTCTCAGAGTCTCGTACGAAAGAATCGAAGCCAGTGCAATAAAACATGGAATACAAATACAATATATGTTACGGCGCGTAACCCAATCCCACCCTACAATATCAATATCATAATTCACCCTTATTCCACCATATCAATTCACCCTTATTTCACAGTTGCGGGTGTAACCCGATCCCGCCGTACAATAACAATATCATAACAATAAACAAAATATGGTGTGGCGCGCAACCCCATCCCACCATATAATATCAATATCATAATTAACCCTTATTCCATCATATCAATTCACCCTAATTTCACCTGTTGTAGCGTGCAACCCGATCCCACCGTACAACAACAATATCATAATAATAAATAAAAAATATGTTGCAGCGCGCAACCCGATCCCACCATATAATATCAATATCATAATTCACACTTATTTCACCATAACAGTCCACCCTTAATTCACCTGTTGCAGTGTGCAACTCGATCCCACCGTACAATAACAATATGACAATATAAACATCCTCCCTTATTTCACCACCTCCCTTATTTCACCTGTTGTGGCGTGCAACCCAATCTCTCATACAATAATTTATATCAACAACAATTCAATAACACAAGAGTACGACAAGTAAATCAACTTAGAAATTCCAAAACTCAAAGAAACGGAAGAAACGAACTCATAAGGAAAGACACAATAGAAAATATTGATACCACCTAGAAATAGCTCAACAAGGAAGAGATACTGTGTAGCAATGACCCCCACATAAGTGCAATTCAACATCAAGGGAGAAATTTATAACGACTCGGCTGGTCGTTTCGAGAGTTATATCCCTGTTTCTCCTATTTCTACTTATTTTGTTCTTTACAACTATATTATGTCTGACTGGATTGGTTGGTTTGGGTCCAGAGTGGTTTCATAGTGAATTGAGACACTTAGTCTCTTAATTAGAAGCTTAAGTTGGAAAAGTCGACCGGATGTCGACTTATGTGTAAACAATCTCGGATTTGAATTTTGATGGCTCCGTTAGCTCCGTTGGGTAATTTTGGACTTGGGGCGTCCGAAATGTGATTTGGAGGTCCGTAGCAGAATTAGGCTTGAATTGGCGAAAATTGATATTTTGGCGATTTTGGCCGGTAGTTAAATTTTTTATATTGGTGTCGGATTGGATTTCCGTAAGTTGGAGTAGGTTCGTGGTATAATTTTTGACTTGTGTGTAAAATTTGAGGTCAATCAAACGTGGTTTGGTAGGTTTCGGCATCGTTTGTGGAATTCGGAAGTTTAGAAGTTCTTTAGGCTTGAATCCGGGTGTAATTTGGTGTTTTGATGTTGTTTTCAGTGATTCGAAGGTTTGACTAAGTTTGTATCGGGTTATAGGACTGTTGGTATGTTTGGTTGAGGTCCCGAGGGCCTCATGGTGATTTCGGGTAGTTGACGGCTTGATTTGAGTTGAGGAATTGCAGCTGAAGTATTGTTGCTACAGGTGTAACCACATCTGCGAAGTGGGAATCGTAGGTGCGAGTCCACAGAAGAGAGGCAAGGATCTCAAGTGAGGCCAAGGAAGATTTCAGCAGAGGGCGCAGGTGCGATGACATTCCCGTACCTACGATGGTCGCAGAAGCGGACTTCGGGGCACACGAGCGTGTTTGGACCGCAGGTGCGATGTGATTCCCGCACCTGCAAAGAGCGTAGATGCGGTCACTTGATCGCAGAAGCGGAGGCAATGTTTAAGTGGGTTTTTCGCAAAAGCGAAGCTTTGTCCACAGATGCGGCTCTGCAGATGCGCATATTGAGCCGCAGGTGCGAAAAGTCTGGGCAGAACCTATAAATAGAAGACTTCGAGATTTTTCACCATTTTCATCATTTTTGAGCTCGGGTTTTGGGGAGTTTGAGAGGGATTTCAAAGTAATGACTAAGGTAAGTTCCTTGTGCCTATTTATCTTCAATAATGGTGTTTCCTCATTGATTTTACACCTAGTTGGTGAGTTTGTGAGGTGAGATTTGAGAGATTAGGGCTTGAGAATTTGAGAATGAATATTGGGGTTTTGGGGGGGCAAATGAGGTCGGATTTTGATAAATTTGGTATGGTTAGACTCGTGAGTGAATGGGATTTTGGGTTTTGTGACTCCCTTCGGGTTTCGAGACGTGGCCCGGGGAGCCAGGTTGGCCGATTTCGGATATTAGGCTATGTTTTAGTAGTTTTATGGTGGAATTGATCTTTTTATCCTATATTGATTATCTCGTACTGTTTGTGGCTAGATTCGGACATTTGGAGGCCGATTCGAGAGGCAAGGGCATTTCAAAGTAGGATTTCTACGCGGTTGAGGTAAGTAACAGTCTTAAATCTGGTTTTGAGGGTATGAAAACCCAAGAATTTGTATGACGTGAATATTTGTAGGTGACGAACATGCTAGGTGATGGGCGTGTGAGCGTGCACCATGAGGTATTGAGACTTGGTCCATCCCGTGAGACTGTAAAGTCGAATAGCCCATTGTTATTACTTGTTTTTCCTTGTCTTTGAGTAATTGACTGCTTTTCATGTTAGAAACCATGCTTAGGCCATATGATATCAATGTTGGGACCCAGCGGTTGTATACTTATTAAATTGACTGCTAATTGTTGTCTTGCACTGAGTCACAGTCTTATTTTTGTGTCATATCTATGTTCCCTCTCATTTCTTGTTAATACTTGTTGTATTCTCTGTTTGGGCTGATTATTATGATCTTCTTTGAGCCCGAGATGCTGGAGAGGTTAGTGTCTGAGATAGGGCCTGAGTGTCGAGCTGTGAGCTATGTGAGGTATATGGATCGGGTTGCACGCCGCAACAAGCTTTATGGATATATTTATATATATGGATCGGGTTGCATGCCGCAACAAGCCTTCAGTCTATATATATATTTATGTATATGGATCGGATTTCACGATGCAACAAGCCTTAGGGATACTTATATATATTATGGATCGGGTTGCACGCCGCAACGATATTGGACCGGGCTGCACGCCGCAGCGATATAGTGCTTGGGCTGACGGAGCCCCTCCGGAGTCTGTACACCCCCACTGAGCGTAGGTACCTATTGATTGTGAGTATTGAGGGCTGAGAGCTGAATGTATAAGCTGTAGAGATGAGTTGAGTGATTGTTGCCTTGAGAGGTTGTACTTGCTTTTAATTATTGCAGCACTTAGTTGTTATCTGTTGTTGTTGTGAAATTTCTGGAAGATATATATCTGGTTTACTTGAGCTCAAACTGATTTGACTTAAACTGTCAAATTTGAAAGCATGTTTACTCTTTACTGAAAACTTCTGAAATGAACTGTATTTTCATAGCTCGTCACTGCTTCTCAGTTCCTTTATTTAATTATGTTACTTGCTAAGGTGGTTGTACTCATGCTACACCCTGCACTTCATGTGCAGATCCAGGTGTGTACGGTTCTGGCGGTCGTTGAGTTCGTGTCTGAGATGATTATCGGAGTCTGACGAGGTAGCTGCCAGTGTCCGCAGTCCTTGTTTCTCCTTTCTTATTATCTTTTTCTCTCTTGTATTGGCATTTGGCACAGACTGCAGTAGACTCTGTTTCTAGACTGGTTGTTAGATGCTCATGATTTAGTGATACCCCGATGTGGGGCTATTATTCTGCACTTGTGTTTTGGGTTTTTACCCCGTTATTATGTAAACCTCCGGTTAATTTAATTTCCTTAACTCATTTCTATCATATATTGAAAGCATATTGAGAATGCTGGCTTGCCTAGTTCCACGATATGCGCTATCACGACGGGTTAGGTATTTGGGCCGTGACAAGTTGGAATCAGATCTAGGTTACATAGGTCTCACGAGTCATGAGCAGGTTTTGTAGAGTCTTGTGGATCAGTACGGAGACGTCTGTACTTATCTTCGAGAGGCTGCAGAACCCTTAGGAAAACTCCACATTCTTGAATTCTTGTCGTGCGAATCTGTTGATTCTGGTAACTAAAAATTTGTTGTTTCATTCTCTCACAGATGGTGAGGACTCATACTACTGGGCAGGATGGACAACCACTAGTACCACCAGCCAGGGCCGCGAGAGGCCGAGGTCACGATAGAGGCCATGGTAAGGGAAGAGGTGCAGCCCGCACAGCAGCTGGGGCAGTACCTGCAGATCCACCATTTGCCATAGATCAGGACCAGATCCTAGTTGTGGATGCAACAGTGGGCCCAGCTCAGGCACCACCTGTGCCCATCGTGATTCCTGGACTTTAGGAGGCCTTAGGTCAGATTCTGACCGTGTGCATCGGCCTTGCTCAGGCGGTCTCTGTTTGGACAGTCGCAGACACTTCTCAGGTCGGGGCAGGCACTCAGACTCCCGCCGCTCACATACCTGAGTAGGTAGTATAGGGACTCTAGACACTGGGGGAAATACCAGCCTAGCCGATTGCAGCTGCTCAAGACTATGCGGTTCCTTCTATGCTTGAGGATGATCAGCGTAGATTGGAGAGGTTTGGGAGATTCCAGCCTCCATCTTTCAGTAATGTAGAGGGAGAGGATGCACATGGCTTCTCGAATAGGTGTAAGAGGATACTCCGTACAACAAGTATTTTGGAGACGAGTTCACTACTTCTAGTTCTCTGGGGATGAATTCAGTTGGTGGGAGGATTATGAGAGGTGTAGGCCGGTCGGTGCAGCACCCCTTATCTGGAAGTTGTTCTCCGTTATCTTTCTGGAGAAGTTAGTGCCTCAGTCCCTCAGAGAGGAGCTGCCCAGACAGTTTGAGCAATTTCGTCAGGGTGATATATTTGTATGCAGTATGAGATGCAATTTTTGAAGATGGCTCGTCATGCTATTTGGTTGGTTCCGACAGACAGGGAGAGGATCAGGAGGTTTATAGATGGCCTCACTTATCAGTTGCGATTGCTTATGACCATAGAGAGAGTGTATGGTGCTACTTTTGGTGAGGTTGTCAACATTGCTCATCATATTGAGATGGTTCGAAGTCAAGAGAGGGTTGAGAGGTAGGCCAAGAGGCCTCGTGGACAGGGTGGATTTAGTGATGCTCCTTTTGGGGGTCAGTTCCAGCATGATAGAGGTCGTCCTTTCAGACATGCTCAGATGGCCCTTCCCAGCTCACCGTGGTGCATCATCTGGCCATGGTTCTCACAAGTTATCAGCAGGATCCTTCATCTCTCGGTGCCCTTCCAGCACAGAGTTCGCCTCGTGCTCCATCGGGTCAGGGTTCGTCTATGTCAGGTCTTTCTGCCAGTTATCCCGGTTCTTGGGGCTCCCTTCAGTCCCTAGCACTAGCACCGGGGAGTTGCTATTAGTGTGTGGAGTTTGTTCACATAAGGAGAGAGTGTACCCGTATAGTAGGAGGTACCGCTCCGTAGAGGAGCCAGTCTATGTCATCATCACTAGTTCCTCCACCACCCGCTTAGCCAGCCCGGGGTGGAGCCCAGTCAACTAGGGGTCTCCCGAGAGGGGGAGGAAGATCAGGGTGTGTCCAGGCCCATTTCTATGCCCTCCCTGCCAGACCAGATGCCATTACTTCAGAGGCTGTGATTACAGGTATTGTCTCAGTTTGCCAAAAGAGATGCCTCTGTATTATTTGACCCTGGTTCCACTTATTCATATGTTTCCTTGTGTTTCGCTCATTTTATGGATATGCCCCATGAATCTTTAGTTTCATTTGTTCATGTATCTACTCTTGTAGGCCATACTATTATTGTGGACCGCGTATATCGGTCATGTGTGGTGACTATTGGAAGTCTGGAGACCAGAGTGGATTTTTTGCTCTCAGTATGGTTGATTTTGATGTGATATTGGGTATGGATTGGTTGTCTCCATGTCATGCTGTTCTAGATTGTCACGCTAAGACTATGACATTGATGATGTCGGGGTTGCCAAGGGTTGAGTGGAGCGGTTCTATAGACTATGTACCCAGTAGAATGATTTCATACTTGAAGGCTCATTGGATGGTCGAGAAGGGTTGTCTATCCTATTTGGCGTTCGTGAGGGATGTTAGTGCAGAGTCTCCTGCCATTGATTTTGTTCCTGTGGTGCGTGATTTTCTGGATGTATTTCCTGCAGACCTGCCGGGCATGCCACCTGACAAGGATATTGACTTCGCTATTGATTTGGTGCCAGGCACTCAACCCATTTCTATTCCACCGTATCGTATGGAACCAGCGAAGTTGAAGGGACAACTTCAGGAACTCCTTGATAAGGGGTTTATTCGGCCTAGTTTTTCACCTTGAGGTGCACCGGTTCTATTTGTAAGGAATAAGGATAGTTCTATGAGGATGTGCATTGATTACAGACAGTTGAACAAGGTCACAGTCAAGAAAAAGTATCCTTTGCCACGTATTGATGATTTATTTGACCAGCTTCAGGGAGCGGGGGTGTTCTCTAAGATTGATTTAAGGTTGGGGTATCACCAGCTAAAGATTCGGGATTCGGATATTTCTAAGACAACTTTCAGGACCTGATATGGCCATTATGAGTTCCTCGTGATGTCTTTTGGGCTGACCAACGCCCCAGCAGCATTCATGCATTTGATGAATAGTGTGTTTCAGCCTTATTTGGACTCGTTCATTATTGTATTCATTGATGACATCCTGGTGTACTTTCGTATCCAGGAGGATCATGCCCATCACCTGAGGGTTGTGTTACAGAAATTTGAGGGAGGAGAAGTTTTATGCAAAGTTCTCCAAGTGTGAGTTTTGGCTTAGTTCAGTGGCATTCTTGGGGCACGTGGATCTGAAGAAGATTGAGATAGTGCAGAGTTGGCCCAGACTATCCTCAACCACGGAGATTCAAAGCTTTCTTGGTTTGGCGGACTATTACCGTTGTTTTGTGGAAGGGTTCTCATCTATTGAATCACCTTTGACCAAATTGACCCAAAAGGGTGCTCCATTCAGGTGGTCGTATGAGTGCGAGGAGAGCTTTCAGAATCTCAAGACTGCTTTGACCACGACTCCAGTTCTAGTTCTGCCATCAACTTCTGGTTCTTACACAGTGTATTGTGATGCCTCACGGATAGGTATTGGATGTTTTCTGATGCAGGAGGGTAGAGTGATTGCTTATGCTTCGCTCCAGTTGAAGACCCAGAAGAACTATCCTGTTCATGATCTTGAGTTAGCATCTATTTTTCACGCCTTGAAGATTTGGAAGCACTATTTGTACAGGGTTCATTGTGAGATCTACACTGATCACCAGAGTTTGCACCATCTATTCTAGCAGAAGGATCTTAACTTGCATTAGCGGAGGTGGTTGGATCTTCTTAAGGACTATGATATCACTATTTTTTACCATCCCGGTAAGGTCAATGTGGTGGTTGATGCCTTGAGTCGCCGGGCGGAGAGTTTGGGGAGTTTATCATATCTTCCAGCAGCAGAGAGACCCTTGGCATTGGATGTTCAGGTCTTAGCTAGCATGCTTGTCAGATTGGATATTTCAGAGCCGAGTCGGGTATTGGCTTGTGTGGTCTCTAGGTCTTCTCTTTATGATCATATCAGGGAGCGTCGGTATGATGACCCCCATCTGCTCGTCCTCCAAGACAGGGTCCGGCGAGGTGATGCTAGAGATGTGACTATTGATAATTATGGCATGTTGAGGATGCAGGGCCGGATATGTGTGCCCAATGTGGATGGGCTTCGGTAGTTGATTCTTTAGGAGCCCACAGCTCGCGGTATTCCATCCATCCGGGTGCCGCAAAGATATACCAGGATTTGAGATAGCACTATTGGTGGAGGAGGATGAAGAAGGATATAGTTGGGTTTGTGGCTCGGTGTCTCAACTGTCAGCAGGTTAAGTATGAGCACCAGAGACCGGGTGGCTTGTTACAGAGGTTAGACCATGGATTTTGTAGTTGGGCTCCACAGACTTCAAGGAAGTTCGATGCTATTTGGGTGATTGTGGATCAGCTAACCAAGTCTGCGCACTTCATTCCAGTTGGTACTACTTATTCTTCAGAGCGGTTTGCTGAGATTTACATCCGAGAGATTGTTCTCCTTCATGGTGTCCAAGTTTCCATCATTTCAGATAGAGGCACACAGTTTACATCGCAGTTTTGGAGGGTCGTGCAGCGAGAGTTGGGTACTCAGGTTGAGTTGAGCACAGCCTTTCACCCTCAGACGGACAGTCCAACGCACTATCCAGATATTGGAGGACATGTTACACGCTTGCGTCATTGATTTTAGGGGTTCATGGGACCAGTTTCTGCCGCTCGCGGAGTTTGCATATAACAACAGTTATCTGTCGAGCATTCAGATGGCTCCATACGAGGTTTTATATAGGAGGCGGTGTAGATCTTTGGTGGGATGGTTTGAGTTAGTTGAGGCTAGGTTCTTGGGTACAAACTTGGTCCAGGATGCATTAAACAAGGTGAAATTGATTCAGGAGCGGCTTCGCACGACACTGTCTAGGAAAAAGAGCTATGCTAACAGGAAGGTTTGTGATGTGTCTTTCATGGTCGAGGAGAAGGTTCTGCTGAAGGTATCACCCATGAAGGGTGTTATGAGGTTTGGGAAGAGTGGCAAGTTGAAACCTCGTTTCATTGGGCCTTTTGAGGTACTTTAGAGGATCAGGGAGGTGGCTTACAAACTTGCCTTGCCACCTAGCTTGACGAGTGTGCATCTAGTATTTTATGTTTCTATGCTCCATAAGTATGTCGGCGATCCGTCTCATGTTTTAGATTTCAGCACAGTTCAGTTGGATGGTGATTTGACTTATGATGTGAAGTCGGTGGTCATTTTGGAGCGACAGGTTCGGAAATTGAGGACAAAGGATATAGCTTCAGTGAAGGTGCGGTGGAGAGGTCAGCCCGTGGAGGAGGCTACTTGGGAGACTGAGTGGGAGATGCGGAGCAGATATCCACACCTATTTGAGACTCTAGGTATGTTTGTAGACCCGTTCGATGATGAACATTTATTTAAGAGGGGGAGGATGTAATGACCCAGTCGGTCATTTCGAGAGTTATAGCCCCGCTTCCCCAATTTCTGCTTCTTTTGTGCTTTATAGCTGTATTATGTCTTACCGGATTAGTTGGTTCGGGTCCAGAGTGGTTTCGGAGTGAATTGAGACACTTAGTCTCTTAATTTGAAGCTTAACATGGAAAAGTCGACCGGATGTCGACTTGTGTGTAAACAACCTCAGATTTGAAGGTTCGTAGCAGAATCGGGGGTCCGTATGTGATTTGGAGGTCCGTAGCAGAATTAGTCTTGAATTGGCGAAAGTTGGAATTTTAGCAATTTTGGCCGGCAGTGAAAATTTTGATATCGGGGTATGATTGGATTTTCGAAAGTTGGAACAGGTTCGCGGTGTCATTTTTGACTTGTGTGTAAAATTTGAGGTCAATCAGACGTGGTTTGATAGGTTTCGGTGTCGTTTGTGGAATTCAGAAGTTTAGAAGTTCTTTAGGCTTGAATCCGGGTGTAATTTGGTGTTTTGATGTTGTTTTAAGTGATTTGAAGGTTCAACTAAGTTCGTATCAGGTTATAGGACCTGTTGGTAGGTTTGGTTGAGGTCCCGAGGGCCTCGAGGTGATTTCGGGTGGTTGACCACTTGATTTGAGTTGAGGAATTGCAGCTGAAGTGTTGTTGCCACTGGTGTAACCACACATGCGGAGTGGGAATCGCAGGTGCGAGCCCGCAGAAGCGAGGCAAGGATCGCAGGTGCCGCCAAGGAAGATTTGGGCAGAGGGCGCAGGTGCTATGGCATTCCCGCAGAAGCGGGCTTCGGGACGCAGGAGTGTGTTTGGACCGCAGGTGCGATGTGACTCCCGCACCTGGGAAGAGCGCATATATGGTCACTTGATCGCAGAAGCGGAGGCAGTGTTTAAGTGGGTTTTCCGCAAAAGAGGAGCTTTGTCCGCAGATGCACATATTGAGTCGCAGGTGCGAAAAGTCTGGGCAGAACCTATAAATAGAAGACTTTGAGATTTTTCACCATTTTCATCATTTTTGAGCTTGCATTTTGGGGATTTTGAGAGGGATTTCAAAGTAATGACTAAGGTAAGTTCCTTGTTCCTATTTATCTTCAATAATGGTGTTTCCCCACTGATTTTACACATAGTTCGTGAGTTTTTGAGGTGAGATTTGAGAGATTAGGGCTTGAGAATTTGAGAATGAATATTGGGGTTTTGGAGGGGCAAATGAGGTCGGATTTTGATAAATTTGGTATGGTTAGACTCGTGAGTGAATGGCTTTCGGATTTTATGACTTTCGTCGGGTTTCGATACATGGGCCCGGGGGCTGAGTTGGGCCGATTTTGGATTTTGGGCTATATTTTAGTAGTTTTCTGGTGGAATTGATCCTTTTAACCTATATTGATTATCCCGTACTGTTTGTGGCTAGACTCGGGGAATTTGGAGATCGATTCGAGAGGCAAGGGCATTTTGGAGTAGGATTTTTGCGCAGTTGAGGTAAGTAACAGTCTTAAATCTGGTTTTGAGGGTATGAAACCCCGAGAATTGGTATCATATGAATATTTGGAGGCGGCGCACATGCTAGGTGACGGGCGTGTGAGCGTGCACCGTGAGGGATTGAGACTTGGTCCGTCCCGTGAAACTGTAAAGTCGAATAGCCCATTGTTATTACTTGTGTTTCCTTGTCTTTGAGAAATTGACTGTCATTTATGTTAGAAACCATGCTTAGGCTATATGATATTAATGTTGGGACCCGCAGTGGTCGTATACTTGTTGAATTGACTGCTAATTGATGTCTTGCACTCAGTCACAGTCTTACTTGTGTGTCATATCTTTTTTCCCTCTCATTTTTTGTTAATACTTGTTGTATTCTTTGTTTGGGCTGATTATTATGATATTCTGTGAGCCCGAGAGGCTGGAGAGGTTAGTGACTGAGATAGGGCCTGAGTGCCGAGTTGTAAGCTATGTGAGGTATATGAATCGGGTTTCACGCTGCAACAAGTCTTATGGCTATATTTATATATATGGTTCGGGTTGCACGTCGCAACAAGCCTTCGGGCTATATATTTATGTATATGGATCGGGTTGCACGTCGCAACAAGCCTTAGGGCTACTTATATATATTATGGATCAGGTTGCACGTCGTAACGAGATTGGATCGGGCTGCACGCTGCAGCGATATAGCGCTTGGGCTGAAGGAGTCCCTCCGGAGTCTGTACACCCCCAGCGAGCGCAGGTACCTATTGAGAGTGAGTATTGAGGGTTGAGAGCCGAGTGTTTGAGCTGTTGAGATAAGTTGAGTGAATGCTGCCTTGAGAGGCTGTACTTGATTTTAATTATTGCTGCACTTAGCTGTTATCTGTTGTTGTTGTGAAATTTCTGGAAGATTTATATCTGGTTTACTTGAGCTCGAAGTGATTTGACTTAAACTGTCAGATTTGAAAGCATGTTCACTCTCTACTAAAAACTTCTTAAATGAACTGTATTTTCATACCTCGTCACTGCTTCTCAGTTCCTTATTTAATTTTGTTACTTGCTGAGGTGGTTACTCATGCTACACCCTGCACTTCATGTGCAGATCCAGGTGTGTACGGTTCCTGAGGTCGCTGAGTTCGTGCGTGAGCTGATTATCAGAGTCTTACGAGGTAGCTGTCGGCGTCCGCAGTCCTTGTTTCTCCTTTCTAATTATCTTTTCTCTCTTGTATTGGCATTTGGCATAGACTGTAGTAGACTTTGTTTCTAGACTGGTTGTTAGATACTCATGACTTAGTGACACCTCGATGTCTGGCTATTATTCCGCACTTGTGTTTTGGGTTTTTACCCCGTTGTTATGTTAACCTCCGGTTAATTTAATTGCCTTAACTCATTTCTGCCATATATTGAAATCATATTGAGAATGTCGGCTTGCCTAGTTCCATGATAGGCGTCATCACGACGGGTAAGGTATTTGGGTCGTGACAATATCACTAGTTGATAATTCCAAATAAGGATAAGGCAACTATGATAAAGGGTAACTAACTTCATTTAGGATTTAACACCCACAAAAGAGGCACAACAATTAGAATTAAGGATAAGTAGCGGAAAGAATAATCATGGCCTCAATTAAGGATTAAAAAATATAAAAGAGATAATAAAAATTTCAAATAAAGATAAGTAGGTAGGAAAGGATAGCATGACAATCAAAGAGGCAACAACTTCAGTTAAGGCACGCAAGAGTCAAATAGGAAATAAGAGTGGAACAAGAAGCAATTAATTTCAATTAAAACACGTAAAGATGAAACTAGTAAATGGAGAAAACTTAACAAAATAAAACAACTTCATATCTAATAAACACAAGAATCTACGAGCCCTAAAAAGTCACAAATAAGCCCGTGCACGTACTCCTCACCTTGCTTACACGGACTTTACATGATACGATTAGCATAAAAGATTCAAATCCTAAGGGGTAGTTCCCCCGCACAAGGTTAGGCAAGATACTTACCTCAAAGCAGATAGTCTGATACTCTAAAATGAACTTCTCGGGTGAAATAACCTCCGGACGACTCAAGTCTAGCCAAAACAACTTCAAAGCATAATAAAACACATAAGAAACTATTCCAGATAATATAGCTTCAATCTTTATCAAAAACTAAAAATCAACCCAAAAGTCGACCCCGGGGTCCGCACCTTGGAACCCAAAAAATTCACAAGATACGAACACCCATTTCGATACGAGTTAAACTATATCAAAATTATCAAATTTCGATATCAATTCCTCCCTCAAATCATCATTTCACATTTTAAATATTTTCTTCAAAATTCTCATTTTTTCTCAACTCAAAACACAAATTTAATGATAAAAATAAAGATAAATCATGGAACATAATAAATTTTAGGTGAAGAACACTTACCCAATTGATTCTCTTGAAAAACTCACAAAGAATCGCTCAAAATCGAGCTCTAGAACTTCAAAAATGTTTAAAATGGCTAACCCTCGGAATAGAGAACTTTTATATTCTGCCCAGGTATTTATACATCGCGATCGCGAAAGAAATAATGTGATCGCGAAGAAGAAATCTTCAACTTCCAGGGAAAACACTACGTGATCGCGGACAAAGAAATGCGATCGCGTAAGGTGAAATAACACTGCCTAAGGGAAAGCACTATGCGGACGCGGAAGGGAGGAAGCGAACGCGGAAGCAAAGTTTTCCCAAGCTTCGCGATCGCGGGCTTCACTTTGTGAACGCGAAGAAATAAATGGCCTGCCTCCACTTTACACTACCCGAACGCGGGTGCACTGACGCTAGCGTGGAGGAGGAGACCAGATGATTGAATCAGCAGCTCAAAAACTTGAAGAAATGGCCCGTAGCCTATCCGAAACACACTCGAGGCCCCCGGGATCCCGTCTAAACACACCAACAAGTTCCATAACCTAACACAGACTCGCTCGAGGTCTCAAATCACATCAAACAACATCGAAACTACGAATCACGCCATGAATCGAGCTCATGAACTTTCAATTCGTCCAACTTCTAAAACTCGTGCAGAAACCTATCAAATCAACTCGGAATGACGTCAAATTTTTCATGCAAGTCCCAAATGACATAACAGAGCTGTTCAAACTCTCGGAATCGCATTTTGACCCCGATATCACCAAAGTCAACTCTTGGTCAAACCTCTCAACCTTCTAAATTTCAACTTTTTCAACTTTCAACGAAATGCTTCAAATTATCCTACGGACCTCCAAATACAAATCCGGATACCCGCCCAAGTAAAAAATCACCATACGAAGCTTTTCGAGTCCTTAAGCCGTCGAACGGGACTTTAATTCTCTAAACAACCGGTCGAGTCGTTACAATGAGTCTGAAAAAGAACTTTGATGAAATTTTCTTTATTATGTCTCCTTCGATATATCCTTCTTTTAATTGATCTATGCACACAACATCATCTTCAATATTATTTGAATGTTCTCTTCAAAGAAAATCAGACATCTCATTCGTGTTGAGGCTCTTAATTTATAAGTCGTTAATATCTTACTATAAAGAACGAACTTCATGTAATACCCTGCATTTGCATAACCAACAAACTTTTGGCAATATTTGTTAGAATGAAAAAATCTATATCAAGAATTTCTTTTTCAATATAACACTAATTGCATCTTAATATCTCCACATAGGAGTACAACTATATCTCACTAGCATATTGTTATACTCATGGTTCAAGAAAGATACATTAGTGCACCAATTGCACTAGACACAAAACAAATCATGTATGTCATGATTGCTCTAATCCACATAAGGATTTGCTGGAACTTTATTTAATAAATTTCTTGGGAACCTTAATATGCTTCAGAACAATTTAAATCCTTCAAGGATTTTCATTATATGCATATCAAATGTATTACCAAAATTAAAACCTGAAAATGATTTCATCCACCACAGGAGAACATATTTTCATATTACTAATGCCAGGATATTTATGAAAAATCTTGTGCCACAAGTCGTTTTTATATCTATCGGCTTGATTTTTTATTTCACTTTCAGGTGTTGGGACTATTCGTCCAACTTCATATTTTTCAGGTGAAGTCAATTGTCATTGCATATTTTTTATTTGGCCAAACATTTATCTGTCCAAATTTCATAACAGATTTGAGCTTAAGATCCTCGTCAATATTAATAATATTGTGCACTATATTATATCAACAATATTGTCAATGAACATTTTACATTGGTTCCATCATCACACAATAAAAATATAACTTATTGAGATCTCACTATTTTCAGGTACCTAAGCCTCTTCCATGAGGTCTTATAGAATGTTATGTCGTGGTGCTCTTCTAGAGCACTTGCCTCCTTATTATGACCAACTTGATCACTTGATCAACTCCTTCTTCAAGGAGTTTTATCGTTGGAACCAATTAGTCAATTACGCTTATGCATGTCATAGACTCTGTCCATCATGGACTTTATTTTAGTTGGAGCATTAGCAGCTAAAATATGACATCTAGCTTTGGGTCAGCAAATGCCCTGGCAATATTATGCAATGAATTATCACTTGAACTTTAAGTTCACATTTTCTTATACGAGAATCTAGATGTACTCATATAATTTATTCCACATATCACTTTTTTAGCTGCCCATTTTCTCCCTCATTGTTGGAATCAACAACACATTTCCCAACCTTCTTTGGTAAACCCATCTTTGTACATTGTGGTGGGATAATTTAAATCATATTGCACATCCATATTTCTAGATGAAAACTATTTCGTTCATGACTTTGAACCAATTATGATATAGAGAATTTTTTTATAACTTGTTGGCTAGAATGCATACAAGTGTTGTTGTACACCTCATACAAAATTTCTATCCGGGAGTTTTGTTCTCATAACCAATGGTTTAGCTATAATTGGAGGCATACAATTTCTGTTAAACCAACTTGGATTTAAACCAGCATTATCAAGATAAATCATCATAATTTTTATTCTGAAATTGCGCTCTAATAATTTGAGCAATCAACCTTGCAAAATCCAAACTGCAAGTTGATAACAAACGCACTTGTGACCATAAAATAGATGCGACTATTAAAATCATATAATAGTACACGGTCCACGAGGACTGGGCCCATATATATTCACCTTTTATACGTTCCAAAAATCAGGGAATATAATCTCAATCCCAGTTGGTATAGTAATCAATTTATCATTAGAACAAGTCGTACAGGAGAATTCTCAAAGAATCTCCTGATTCTTCAATATATGTAAATATGAATTCTCAATCATTTTTTGCATCATAATTGAACCGGGATGGCCAACTAGTCATACCAACTGATATTTATTTCAGTAAACATCTAATTTACTATGACATGTGATTCCATCATCATGCTTATACATCTGTAGTACAAATAAAAGAAACATCGGGTAATCTTTCATATTTACCCGGTATGATTATAGTAATATGAAGATATTCAATCTTTCTTTCAATTATAGTCTCAAACGCCAATCACTTTGGCTAATATATTTGAAACTCAAAAAGTTTCTTTTGAGACTTACTACAATATCAATGTCAAGAACAATTTCATTCATCTGGATAGTAACAAATTAGTTCTTTCGGAGCTCTTAATTAATGTTGTACTACAAGATTTTTTGTCACACTATCCATATGGTGAATGTCTCTTTCACGAAGAAAATTATATCATAATAATTGTTATGTCAAAATTATCATAAGAAAAATCATTCCTTGCTTTAACTTTGCCTTTAATAACCTTTTATAAGGCACGACAAAATATTTTTGGCGTACCACATACACGCGACCAATGACATATTCATATAACCACAATAATGTTCATTCTCTTTATTTCACTCAAACCTCCCGTATATGTGAGTTGTGTGGTATTGATCCAATCATGCATTGCACGTCTTTATTCATTATTATTATCACATATTGTCACATTCACCATCAGGAATATGTTTGCATTCTCAATGCTTATCACAAATCACATTCTCTTCAAGGAATGGATCATAATCAGCAACGTTCTTTATTATTGTTCCATACCAATTTGATGGTAAATATTGCATTCACATTTTGAAGAACTATTTTCAGAACACTTATTGTTCGCATTTTTATAATTATCATAATGATGACTATTATTACGTTGGTCTTTGATACGCCAACATTCATTCGTCAACAACTTATCTTCATTTAGACTTATTATGCACCACTACCTCATTCACTTCAATAATGAAGCATATCAAGTGGGACAAGCTTCATGATTTTTCATGAAAAATATATTATTTTTCTTTAGCCATCATTATTTCATCAATATGTTGTATTGGGATTCAAACCCAATGTTACCCATATAAAAGCATGTGAGGATATAATGAGTTTGTGACTCGATCCCAACTCTTACCATCATGGAACATCGGGACTCAAAACTCGATGTCTTATTATCATGGAGCAATGGACCTGAATTTACCGTTTTACCCTCAATCAATGGCATAATAGGCTAAACAATATTGAGATTCACTCTCAAGCCTTAATTTTAATCGCATGCCAAGAAAGTTGTACACAGCTAATTTCCAACTTAGCAAATCAAATTTGCTTTCTTAAGTAAGTGTAGTAATCTCAAATCAACGTAAAACTTTATCAATTATGTATAGCAGCTATATGAAATATAGACATATGAAATACAAGTGTTTGTGGTGAGAACATTTCTTCTAAACTCTATTAGAGTTTAAATGGATCATAAAACCATTGTCATAATAATTATTGAGCCTCGCTAAAAGATATTATTATTTTCGTAAAAGATATTATTATTTTCAGGTATACCCTGCCTATTAGATTTTATTTAACGCATTAGACTTTCCTTCCCTCACTTCAACCAAGCAATTAGTGAGCTAATTTATCAAAAGAACATCATATAGGTAACAACACATATATAGTACAAATACATAAATTCAGCATTTATATTACCTGAAAAGTGACACTATAGGTAACAACTTGTGCATCATTCATACAAAATACATGAAAATACCTCTTCTAGTAGTCATTCTAATCGTTGCTTGCTTATTCAAGTGATACGACTATAAATTATGAAGTATACTTTCTCAATATGGTTTGTTTTCCGAATTTCAAAGAAGTAATTGATCAACCAAGATAAAGATGTGAAGTATTTCTTGTTTTCTTTAAGATAATTTATTAATCAGTATGACCAAAATATTTTTTTTCCTTGCTATCACAGTAATAAGTAGCACTCACAGTACGTTAAATATTTGATAGTTTCTAACAAGAAATATGTATTGCTTTCTCACCTGATGTGAAGAAAGATGATGCGAGACTAAATTGCATAGTTTAACATGTGATATACCTTACATTTTATGCG